>BMAU01019514.1:240000-478104 GCA_019973935.1 Trichonephila clavipes | reverse complement strand
GGTTACGTATTGCTGTTAACATATGCATGTGGCCCAGAAGGCTGAGTACCCCTGAAATAGACTATCGCATTGATGTATTTCCCCATACTCAAGGTTTCACACATATAATACTTGTAAAGAGTATATAAATAAACTTTATAAAAAAGAATGGAAAAGACTAAATGTGTGTGTGTGCTGTATAAAGTAAAAAATTGCTATCATTCACCTTAGCTTGCTCGTTAAAGCACTAAAACTGAAGATCCGTCGATCACTGGTTTGACTCTCAGCCAGTGCATTTCATCCAAAGCCTGGAGTTTTAATTTAAAAATATTATTATTATTTTTTACTATTTCTCTGGAATCTGGTAGATTTTAGAACTTTCTGTACTATTCAAGCCAGATATTTCTCGAATATTCTTCTAAGTATATAAAAACTGAATCCCTCCAGTTGAAGGCAGTTCTTTGTGTTTTGTTCTAATAAATATGTATTAAGCATATAACCGTGTGTTTGTTTCCATCTTCGTGCCAATATCTTACAACAGTGCTTCTCAAACCTTCAACATTTGCGACCCAATTTTCAGTCATAATTTTCATCGCGCCCCTCTAACAATAACAATTATATAATAATACAATAATAACGTAGTTTGACGCTTAAGCAACAATACTACCTTAATTATAAACAGGCAAACTATCGAGATAAGTATTAAATTTTGTGCTTGTTTATTTTGTTAAATTTTGTTGCTTTTAAGTTATATATATATATATATATATATATATATATATATATATATATATATATATTAAGTAAATTATTTTTAAGCAGTATAAGTATTAGGTTATTTTTTTCCTTTCCAACTTTTAAATTGGAACATATTGAATTTAACATGCAATTTAATTATTTTTTTTATGTCAGAATGTGTTTTGTATTCCTTCCCTTCAGTAAATTAATTTTTTTTAAATAATTTTTTTATTTTCAACTTTTTAAAATGCTTGCACGCTCCACTTAGATTAATCACGTCTCTTTAGGAGGCACGACCCGCAGTTTGAGGATCACTGCCTTACAAAGTACAAGACAAAATACCAATAAATGTCTGAGATATAAATTTATAGTTCTCTTATTTCGCGATTGGAACACGTGGATAAGAACGTAGATAAATCTGATAGTTTTTAAAAACAAATTTACATTGTATAATTTTATAAAATCACTCAAATAAATATAACCTTATCAAAAACATTTTTTTAAGAAAACATTTTAATATCTGCTATTCTAAAATAATTTTACTATAGATTCAATTTTTTCAAATTTTATTTCTTACGCATAAAGATTTTTAACACAGTGTTAAGTTCATGTATACATTTGAAATTTTAAAATTATAAAAGATTCTATCAATTTCCTCCATTCTATTATATATATATATATATATATATATATATATATATATATATATATATATATATATATATATATATATATATATATATTTCAATAACAATTTTCTTTTAAATGTTTGAAGTATTTTGTTTTTAATCCATTCACTGCCAGGGAAATTTAGAGCGTCTTATCCTGGATGCCAGGTTTCATTTTAAAGAAAACATGAAATTTTTAAAAATATAAAAATATTGAGACTGATATAATACTAATATAATACTTTAGTGGCATTTACAGTAATTTTTGTGAGAAAAAAACACTACGTGATAATTAGTAACTCTGACGTCACACTACATAAGATTCATGTGCTGAGTAATAAATAAGATTGCTTTGCTGAGTGGTGAATCAGATCCTCTTACCTTGGGAATCTGCATTGCTTTTGTGATAAAAGTTCGTATTCAAAGATTTTCTTTTCGTTTTATATTAGAAACTCGTCCTGTTCATTAGTGACAATCAGATGTGTAGTGTTATGTCAGATTTTCACACATATGTCTAATATGATCCTGGGAAAAACCTATAAGACAATGATAGTTATAAAGAATTTTAAAGTAATAAAAATGGACGGATAAGTAATTATTAACACAGAGACCCCTCAAGAAAACCATCTGGTGATCTGGTTTTACCCTAGTTCGAACTGTTCTATCAGAATGCATTTATGTTCTAGTATAACCACAGAAATTGATAGATTATAACAAGATTAGGAAGCGTCAATTTAGGGAACCAGTTATTATGCACTCATTTGATGGCGAAGACAGCAATGCAGGAGAAAGAGAGAGAGAGAGAAGCAACTATAATACGAATATAACTCATTTTCATTGCTTCGAACATCTTCCTCAAACAGAAGAAAGGGATGCGTACAAATCCATGTCAAATGCATATAAAGCAAATAAATAAATAAATGAGCATGTTAGGTATTTCTATCCAGTGTGTCCCAGCAACCCAGCAAATAGTGTTGATTGATGCTTTAAAGCCCTCATACACAGTAATAACAATACCATTTTTTTTAAAAAAATTTTGTAACATATATATATATATATATATATATCTATATATATATATATATAAATTTTATGTTGTAATCTAATCGTCTAAGTTATAGTCTTAAGAATAAAAATCGATAATTAACATGTTTTTTGCAGTTCATAAATTTTTCATCCATTCTTTAGAACATAGGTCCCCAACCTTTTTTGAGCTTTCTAGTGAATATTACAATACCGAGATCCCCTCCCACTCCAGAGAAATAAGAGAGTACATAATACATGGTGAAAAGAAGAATTAATTTTTTAAAAAATATTCTAAAACAAACAGAATACATTTTTTTAAAAGCTCCCCCACCCATTTTTTTAGTTGCAAATCTGGAATAGTTATTGCCACGAATATATAATGCTATAATACATACAATCAACATAAGGTAACCAGTATTAAAGTTTACTTTTGTTAGTACATAATCAGCGTGCTTTTTCAATCTGCCGCATGCCCCTCCATACCATCTTGATCTAATCTGGGTTTTTTTACTGTCCCCCCCCTGAAAGGCTCAAACGCCCTCGTTGAGAACTTGTGCTTTAGCACAATTTCTAAGACAAATGGAGATATGCAATCAAAATTGTAGCACACTACAAGATATCTTGTAGATGATAGTTTTGGTCCATACTTTTGCTACATAATATCTCGTAGTTGGCAGTGAATGGGTAGATAGATGTCACATCTCCTAAAACAGTTGTAGAATAAAATCCTGGAATAACAACTGATTTGCATATTTGTTTAAGTTTTATGTGCAATATTACATTAAAAAGTAAGCAATTGCTATTCTTAGTAGTACGAAAATGGAAATAAGTACAATTCAAGTGTATTCAACTAATTGGCGTTGTTGGCTTATCGCTGGCCTTCTGCACCAAAGGTTGCGGGTTCGACCCCGTCCGAAGTCGGTGGATTTTCATGATGCAGAAAATTGACCGCGTCCATGTCGTATGATTATGCGACAGGTAAAAAATGCATTGAGTGCTCGTTTGCCTTAGGTGCTTTCTGCAAAATTAAATTTCTAAGTAAAATTTCGCATCGTCAGAGATCAGGTGCGTCAAAATTACTTGCGGCAGTTGGTATCGTCTATATGATGCCGCACTAAATAGTGATACCAGCTCCTGGGGAATGTACTAAGTCTGCAAAGTTATAAAAATACGAATCCGCAGTCCCATTCGAGAAAAAAAATTTAAAGTGAATTGGTTTTTTTGCATCAATTAATTTATAAAGAAAATGTAGGAAATATATTTATATTTATAAAAATGATATACAATCTTACCTGATCACAAATTTTGAAATTTTTAATTAATAGGAAGATATGAAATGCGCTTTAGAAGACAATCATTGAAATTCGAGAGAAATCTTAAAATAATATTCCCTCCATATCTATAAATTCCAATGAAATTTTAAATAACTAACCATAAGTAAAAAAACGTAGCTCACACATCCTCTTTTTTATCTTAATACTATAGATTTTCCAGTCTTTTATTTTCTTGGCGAGTAATTTCAATGCACACTCAAAATTTTATCATTGGATAGGGCCCATTACATTCGTATCACGTACATCTAGTCAACCCTGTTTCCTTACTACAATGTAGTTCCAATTCTTCTGAAAGAAAAACTTTCCTTGAAAGGAAATCAGTAAATTTGTTACGCTTTGGGAATTTTCAAAACCATTTCGCATGAAATTTATTTACAAGGCTTATTGAACAAATTCAAAATATTTTAAACAGAAATCTAATCCATCTTAAAATAAATGTAATTATCTTTGACACTGGAGTTCATGAATCGTAAACATGGCAGATAACGACAGTGTAAAATGGATAATAATTCGTTTTTTCAATGTGAAAATTTGAATTTCATTTCAACGATCCTGCTTTTTTTTAAACTTACCATTGTTAAATCATTTTTAGCTATTCTTATATGATGAAATAACTTATTTTTCGTTATTACGATTATTTAATTAACAATATTATTAATAAATCTAGGTACGAGAAAGATAAGTTACTCACTCATTCATTACGAGGTCTCCCAAACTAATAGGTCTAAAGATATGGAATTTGATGTGCATGTTTCTTTTATTGAGTAGAGATCCTCTAAGAGAACGGGTCTTACTGAAATCTATTCCAAAGGTTGGATTGCGAGGCTTAGTGGCGCATAGATAGAAAAAAAGAACCCATTTTTCAATTCCTAATATTAGTTCCCTCTATCTTTGCATATATTTATTTATTATATATATATATATATATATATATCTTGTTCAAATATTCAATTGTTAATAAAATACTTTTATTTATCCACTGAAGTTCAGATACCTTTTTTTTAAACTTGTAGTGGATGACAATTGATTTTAATACAGTTTTTTTCAAATATTAATTCATTAATTAACTTTAATTAGCTAAGATAATATGTTTTTTGTTGACCTAATAAGCAATTTACTTAAAAAAATTTTTTTATATTACTTGCTGAACTCTTACTGTTGCAAACTTAAAATTTGGTAAGCAAGTCTTTTTTTTTCGTTTTTTTCTTTTGACATGAACTAAAAACGGGATTTACGGAAACTGATTCCAAGAATGGTCCCGGGGGTGTAAAAATGAAGTCCTTTTCAAATTATGTCATTTTAAAGCTCAATTCTGTCCTATTCAACTCCTTTTTAAATTCAGAGTGAAAAGCTATAAGAATGTTTTCCGATACGAATGAGAACTTAATGGTAAGAAATATATACATAAATAACTTTAAAAATAATATGCACTTTCATGCATCATGAAATACCCAGCAAAGCTGGCGGGTAATACACACACGGCTGGTTATTTATATAACTACTAAAAATATTTTTGGAAAAAGTACAAATTGGTAAAAAGTTTTCTTTTGCATAAATACCGAATCATACTTTAGTTTACGTAACATTGTAATATTGATCAGTTTATTTGTAAATGTTTAAAATCTTGAAATGCAAATATAGGGTTTTATAATACTTTAATAAATGTATTGTATAGAAATATTTTAATGTATTTTTTTCTAGAACCATTGCATTTGCATACATATTTCTAAAACTCTGCTTTACTGTAAAAATACTTCGAGAAAGGCAATCTTTCAGAAAATTTGCAATTTTCTCAAATGTACTTAGGATATTCGCAAAAAGATATCGAAAATTTAACATTTAGAGTAAATGAACAAGAGCAGCTTGTGGCTTCTTTTGAGTGCCTCTTTAAAAACATGTTCAAGACGAAAAATAAAGAAAGACATTTTGAGATAAGTTTTTAATGCTTACAAATATATATCTTTTACTTCTATCTTTCATTTAATTTAAATACTCTCTATAACGGAAAATAAAACGACGCAGCAAGAACGAGTTGTTCGATAGAGACAAAAATTGGTGGGTAAAAAGATTGTATATAGAACAGAAAGTGATTAAAATTTCAGAAAAATGAGTGATTTATTTCAGAGTTACATAGTTACAAAGTAACGCCTCTAGACTAAATGCAAGCTACCCCACGAGGTGGCATAGAGTGATAAACCACCCTGATGGCCTCCTGCGGTATTTCTTGCCAAATGTGCTCCAATTGCCGGGTCAGGTCATGAATATTTCCTGTTAGATGCAGTCGCCTTCCCATCATATCCTAGACATGCTCGATTGGAGAGAGATCTGGCAATCTGGCTGGGCAAGGAAGTGTTTGACAAGCTGTAGGGCAGTTCATAGCAACATGTGTCGTATGTGGTATGCTATTATCTTGCTGAAAAATAAGGCAAGGGTCAGAAGGAATGGTAACAAAACAGTTCTCAGAATGTCGTCGACGTACCGCTGTGCTGTAAGTGTGTCTCTAATGACGACCAAAATGTTCCGGCTGTCAAAGAAATGGCACCCCAAACCATAACGTTTAATTTAGGGCATGTGTGGTGTGCATTAATGAAGGCAGAATCGTCAAGCTTCCCTGGGCGTCTCCAGACACGTTTTTGATGATCGTCGGAATACAATTGTAAGTGAGATGCGTCGCTTAACACTATACGTCCCCAGTCAGCATGATTCTAACCTGATCGAGTCAAGTACCACTGTAATCTGGTTCGACAGTGTGCAGGCGTGAGTGGCAGGTGGCGTAGAGGTCGGTACGAGAAAAAATTTCGCTCTATCAGCCGTCTGTATATGGTCATGGTTGACACTCGTGTGCGGGTCGCCGTCTAATGATTGATAGCGTGAAAGGCACTGTGGCAGCTATCTGACAATCAATCTATCCTGATCTGATATAGTCCTAGGTCAACCGCTACCATCATGACGCTGAAATCTGCCATTGTCTACCTATTCTTGCCAGCATCTTGTAATGACCATATCGCTCCGACCAATATGACGAGGGATTCTCCGATTTGCCCAACCTGCCTCTTTCAATCCAATGGTACAATCTCTTTCAAACTCTGGTAGTTGCTCGTAATGAACTCGAATCCTGCGGCGAGGAATTTTTTCAGTTGTTGAAAGGTATCCTAAATCGGAATGCAACAGAACTTTTGACCATCAGCTTGGGAATTGCTTCTTATAGACAACTGCTCAGTGCGCACCTGTCGCTTCTTATAGACACCTGTGCTTCCGCTATTCATTCATTGGAACACCAAATTTTAAATAATCATTTGCATGTTCGGTACAAATATCTTTCCAAATGAAATTTTATTACAATCGCGAAACTCCTTTTTGGTACGTCGGGTTTTTGGTTATAGAGTGTACTTGGAAAAAATATTTGGATTTTGAATACCACTGAATAATTTTACTCTTTTTTTTGTTTCCTTCCATAATGGGTTACATGTGTATTTTTTACGTATCATCAATTTCTATTTTATTTACCGTAAAATCCGGCGTATAACGCGCACCTATACTTTCAGTCTTATTTTTTTAATTTTTAGGTATGTTCGCCGCATAACGCGCACCCCCTTTCTTACGAAGAAATCCCTCTGAAATATTAGTATACATTTCTCTTATGTTTTGAAGTCATTTATTTGAGATATTATACTGCTGGCCACCGTAAATGCAACACCCTGAAGGAAGCATGTAAATAACATGAAATTTACAACATGCATTAGTGAAGGTGAGATATGCAAATGATTAGAATTTCAGCGCAGACATACATCACGCGCGCCTGTGGCGCCTCCTCAAAGCGCTATTTAAAGTTTGGAGATTTCGACGATTTCAAGTTCGACAAGAGTGTTTTTCTTTGTTTTTTTTCTTCAAAAAACGATCAGTTATGTCTCGTAGAAAACAGCGATCAGCTTTTGATCAAGTATCCGAGTTTGACAGAGGAAGGATAGTGGCCTACCCAGATTGTGGATTATCTTTCAGGGAAATCGGTAGTCGTGTTGGACGAAATCAAACAACTGTAATGCGGATATGTGACCGTTGGATACAGGAGAGTACGATGACCGACGTGGTCGATCGCATCCACCTCAGTGTATCACTTCAAGTGAGGACAGGCAAATTGTTCGCATGGCAGTGACGGATCGCTCAGCAATATCACGAACCATAGCACAGCACATTGAGTCTGTAACGGATCATTCAGGGTCTGCGTGTACCATTCGACGTCGTTTACAGCAGAGTGGTCTGTCCGAAAGACGTCCATTGCTTGGTCTACCCTTGACGCAGAACCACAGACGTCTCCGCCGCCAATGGTGCGATGAAAGAAGGATGTGGGTGGTAGAATGGAATGAAGTTTTCTTTACTGACGAGTCACGCATCTGTCTGCAACACCACGATGGCCGAGTCTGGAGACACCGTGGAGAGAGGATGCTGAACAGCTGCGTTATGCACCACTACACTGGTCCTGCACCGGATATTATGGTATGGGGAGGTATTGGATATCACTCTCGCACTCCTCTAGTACGCATTACTGGTACTTTAAACAGCCAGCGCTACATCTCCGAGGTGTTGGAGCCAGTTGTCCTTCCTTACATTCAGGTCCTGGCCACAGCCATATATCAACAGGACAATGCGTGACCACACGTGGCACGCATTGTCCAAAGGTTATTCGTCAATCACTGGATTGAATTGCTTCCCTGGTTGGCTCGCTCTCCGGATCTTTCGCCGATAGAAAACATGTGGTCCATGGCTGCTCAACGATTGACCCATATTACACCCCCAGCTGCCACACCAGATCAACTTTGGTAACTTGTAGAAGCTGCTTGATCTGCTGTAACCTAAGAACACATCCAAAGTATCTTCGAAGCAATGTCGAGGCGTGTGGCAGCGGTGATCTCCAACAATGGCGGCTACTGATTCTGGCAGGATCCACACTTCACAGAAGTCTATAAATTTAATCATTTGATACTTGGTCAACATGTTATCTACAAAATAAATTTTGTTGTGCTATCTCTTGTCTTTCTTGGTGTTGCATTTACGGTGGCCAGCAGCGTATTTCAGACTTATGAAAAACTGTTTTTTTTCTAGAACTACTGCTCTTTTAGTTTATAAGGCAAGTCATTTCTTTTAAATAAACAGTATTTCGATACATGTAGAAGTAAACATTTCTCTATGCTCATCCTTTTTTTATTTTTAAAGCTATCGTGTGTGTGTTTCTATATCCAGCGTTTAACGCGCACCCTTAAGTTTCTATCTTATTTTTTGTGTTAAAAATGCGAGTTATATGCCAGATTTTACGATATCCTTCAAAATTTGATTTCAATGGCTCTATAAGTATGAAATACATTTTTCATTTGATGGGAATATTTTTAACTTGTTGTCGCTATTTTATATAATAATACATAATATACAAATATGAAAAAAGTTTGCAAAAAAATAATCACAAAGCATTTCAAAATTGCATACCTTCTTAATTTTTTTTTTTGCACATTTTTTATATATAATTATCTTTAATTATCTGAGGGCTTAAAATTTTTCGATTAGAAGCAAAATATTGCAAAATTGCATCAGTTTTGATAACTAATTGTTTAATTAATGATAATATAATAATAAAGTATGCACAACTGCTGAAGCCATCCAAGATGTAAAACCATAAACGAAGTATCCAATTGGATCGGAATTTGCACCATGGGTATACATCGCAGTACACATGCAAATGACTGACATCGTGGTACACATGCAAACATGTAAACTATTATTGCCACTTACAAGCACTATTTGGAGAGAAAGTAGAAATTTATTTTTAAACATTTGAATTATATATATATTTCCCATCGTTTTTCTTGTAAAGTGAGAGGGAGATTTACTATGTATTTATTGAGAGGAATATGAAAATCAATCGAGGATGTTTTTGAGTATCAAGGACGATCGGGAAGAATTGTGGTTTATAGTTTGCAGATTATCCTGCCAAGAAACTGGTGCTCTCGTTATCCGAAGTTTGACGATAATGATTAAAATTGTACAATCAATGGCTGAGAAAGGATGGATATAGCAATAGGAAGTATTGAACTAGCTTTCTTAGTGTATAAACATGTATATGGTGTGCAAATGCCAATGATCTATCGTACAGCAACATGGAGAAACGTAATACAAACTATAATGCTAGAATTAGGGTCTGTTGCATAATAATTTTTGTCAGCCTATACCATTCAACATAGAAGTATGATATTCATACCTTTTGTAGAAGTAGAGTATTCAGCAATACATCCATTGCTGCAATTATCTTCGATCATACACTGCAAGCATATGCGGATACATGGACAAACAATGGCCCGGAATTGTATCTTCAAATACACGTCCCGTTTCTACGTTCAATACCAGTATGATCGCATTCGAGTGTCAAAACCATTGTAAGTGGCTGCGTTGTTCTTTCACTATCCATCACTACCTGGTGTTATGATTTGAAGTGTCATTAGAATTTACCCTTCACTCTTCTAATACGCATGGCTGGTATAATGCTATGCCCGTGTAACAATACGGTTTATCCATTTGGCACGGAAGCCTTGGGGCCCGGATAAGTTGGACTTATCCAGATTTTCTGGTTATAAATTTAGATCTACCAGTTCCAAAGGGACCTGTAGATCTTTTGCGACCAGGGCCTGAAATTTACTTAAATTGGCACTACCGTGTAAAGTTTTCTAGTTGATTGTGATCAGTTTCAATAGAAAATGGTTCTCAATTCTCTGTTAAAACTCTTGCCATAGTTTATCGTCGGAAAGTGGCGGTTGCAGAATATTCATTAAGCCTTCGTTCACGTCCCAGACATGTTCTATTGATGAGAGATCAAGGGGGAATGATGGTTATGGAATTATGTGTATATTTTCTTGGCTAATGCATACAGTGTGCCATCAGGTTTTATTCTGCTGGAAAGCGCATTGAAACACATACTGTACCGAAGAAGGGAAGTGCCTTGGTCACAGGAAATCTCATCCACGAACCATTGAACCATAATAGTGCCCTGAATACAAATCAAGGGTTCTTCTATCCTATACAACGATGCTGCTGACGGTGCCATAGATGTTGCCAGATTGAACCTATCCCCATGACGGTGTCGTACCAATATACGACGACTGTCATTGAACAAATCAATTACACAGGCATCAATGCAGATTTGCTTGTGAATGTGTGTGCAAGGGGGGAGCAATAATAATCTTCTTAACGGACGTCATATGTGATGGCGCCACTAGTAACCAATCAGCAGATAATGACCTAGGTCGATATAAAAACATCAAGGGTGTTTTGCAGATGCAACTGAATGGTGTTAGAAATAATTTTTTGTCCCACCATTTCTGATCCATGGATGCTTCCTGATCGACGAATTAAACGACATCGCTGTGGTCAATTTGGCCTCCCTGAAACTTAAGGATTCTCCTTGTTTCAACTATCTTTGCTGCAGCCAGAGCCTCGTCAAAGCGTCTAGATGGGTATCAGCTGATATTTGATGCTTTTACCAATTTGTTCTTCTCAATCCGATCACCATGACTCTCTGTCTGTTGAAAATGCCTTCATTAGTGGCGTTCTGGCCTTCTCTGCTATTAACATGAGTCTTGCGAGACAAGAAAAGAAAAGAAAAACCTCCACACTAATTTTTTGGCAGAAATAAAAGCACAATATTGTCATTCTACAGTTCTTTCCTCTTATACCCTACTCTATTTGTACCAAAGAGCTGAGCATCTTACATAAGTTGAATAATTCCGTGAGGTGCATCTACTCTGAAATTCACGCAATTTTCTGTCTACTTCTTGGTGTTGAATTTTCAGCGTCGAGTAGTAGTGTAATTACTAATGCTTGTTAACTTGCTTGTCATTAATAACTATGAATCTTTTTCATTTTTCTGGTAGGTGAGCCCGGCAGTAAATGTCTTTAGGTGTGGTGTGAAAAGTTATTGGATAATAGATTTCGCATCATCAAAATCTGCCGAGACTTTTGAACTGAAAAAATTGAAAAATGCACGAAACAGGTGATAATTAGTTGGCCCTAAGCTAGGAGAATTAGGAGAGCAAGATATATCTGTCTCCCTAAACCAAACCAAATTATTTTTAACGAGGGATGACTGTATCATTGGATCTCGCATTATCGGGATTGAAGTTGACACCATGGCATTCGATAATGTTGGGCCTCTTTCGTAACCAATGCAGGTTTCTGAAGAAAATGGTTACCTTCTGTCTTACTGAAGACAGTAGAAGGCACCATTTATGGTATGATTAGATTGTAGGACATCCCGATGAATTATTATTTGCATATTTTATCATTGGAACAACAAAACCTTTATGAGATTAAGTTATGATTTTCATGTCAATGCAAATGGTTCAGAAAGCCGCAATGTAGTCTGTCGAGTCTTTACGTTATGATACATAAACTATTTATCATTTCTTGCTTCAATCTGTTTCAATAATTCCTCCTTTTTTGTACGGAGAAACACATATAAGGATTCATCAGGTTGATTGATATACATCAAATTGATATGGAGCCTAGCAATCCGACTTTTCGCTCAAAATGAACGTTTATAGATATGCTCTGCGATTATGTATACACACTGAAGAGCCAAAAACCTCGTACAGGCATGCGCATGTAAATAAAGAGGTGCGGAACCAATCAGAGTATGGCACTATGGTCAGCAAAGCCTATATAAGACAAAGAGTGCCTGGCACAGTTTTTAGATAGGTTATTGGTACTACAAGGGCAGATTATGAAGATTTAAGTGAGTTTGAACGTGATGTTATAGTCGGCGCATGAGAGATAGAACATAGCATCTCCGAAGTATCGATGAACTTTGGATTTTCGCGTACGGCCATTTCACGAGTGTACCGTGAATATCGGGAATCCGGTAAAATATCAAATCTACGATATCGCTGTGGCCGGAAAAAACATGCAAAAACGGGACCAACGACGACTAACGAAAATCATTAAGCGTGTCAGACATGCAACCTTTCCGCAAATAGCTGTAGATTTTAATGCTGGGTTATCAACAAGTGTCATCGTGTAAACCATTCAATGAAACATCATCGATATGGGCCTTCGGAGACGATGGCCCACTCGTGTACCCTTGTTGACTGCACGACACAAAGCTT
Source organism: Trichonephila clavipes (assembly GCA_019973935.1). Taxonomy (NCBI): domain Eukaryota; kingdom Metazoa; phylum Arthropoda; class Arachnida; order Araneae; family Nephilidae; genus Trichonephila; species Trichonephila clavipes. The sequence goes on along the minus strand of BMAU01019514.1, from coordinate 465,216 downwards.
TTTGCCTCGCCTGGGCCTGGCAAAATCGACATTGGACTGTTGATGACTAGAAACACGTTGCATGGTCTGACGAATCTCGTTTCCAATTGCATCGAGGTGATGGACAACCTCATGAATCCATGGACCCTACATGTCAACAGGGGACTGTACACGTTGGTGGAGGCTCTGTGATGGTATAAGGTGTGTGCAGTTGGAGAGTTATGGGACCCCTGATATGTCTAGATATGACTCTGATAGGTGACAGGTACGTAAGCATCCTGTCTGATTACCTGCACCCATTCATGTCCATTATGCATTCTGACGGACTTGGGGAATTTCAACAGGACGATGCGACACTCCGCACGCCCAGAATTACTACATATTGGCTCTAAGGGCACTCTTCTGAATTTAGGCACTTCCGCAGGCCCCCAAATTCCCAAGACATGAGCATTATTGAACATATCTGTGAGAAGGTTTGAAACGTGCTGTTCAGATGAGATATCCTCCCTCTCTTACTTCTACTGATTTATGGACAGCCCTGCAGCATTCATGGTGTCAATTATCTCCAGCACTACTTCGAATCCATGCCACATCGTGTTGCGGCACTTCTGCGTGCTCGTTGGGGCCTTACACGATATTAGGCAGGTGTACTAGTTTTTTTGGCTCTTCAGTATATATATATATATATATATATATATATATATATATATATATATGTGGGAGACAACAAGGGGTCCAAGACGTTGGTCTATCTTCTATTTTATTTTAACATTAAACAAAAATTAATTAAAAAGGTAGATAAATTTTTACAGATAAGTTTGACGATGATATTCAGAAGGTAACGCCTGCTCGCGCACCTCTCGCGTTCTCCTTTCTCTCTCTAATGTCCAAGAGTTTTTGTTTCTCTTCCACTATTTCGCAAGTTTCAGTTCGTGTTTTAGCTGCGCCTGCGCGCGAAGACTTGTGTTTTGCTTTTGGCTGCATGCCACAACGGCCATTCTGACCGTACGCTGTCCGCAGCGGTATTTCCATGGAGACCAGAGGAGAATCTGAAACATACAAAAAAAAAACGGAACAGACAAGGACTATACGACAAATATACAGAGATTAAACATATCATAATTTTTGTTGAACTAGACAGTTTCTCCATCATGTGAAGGCACCTCTTCGACATCCGGAAGGTTCCACAGGAAAACATTGTGTTTCACCGGCATAAGAACATCTTTTTTTACAACAAGTTGATCTTTGGTTGAACGCATCGATATTTTCCTCTGTAGAGTTCTGGACGTCTGTTCAAAACGATTTCTCTTTTTCCTTCGTTTCCACTGCCAAGGCTCAAAAATTTTCCGGAGCAACACAAACCGTCGATAATTACTATTCATAGGTGAAGGGGTAGGAGATTGGGAGATAAATTCCACGGAACTCGTTTTCATGGCACCATTGGCTTTCTTACACAATACTATATCAGAACATTTTTCTCTTTCATGATATTGGGGATAGTTCTCTTTAATCTTTGTTTTAAAGTTTTGTGATTTATTTTTAAAGGGGTCTTGGGTATATCCATAAGTAATAGGAATTTCTTTATGTGATCCGCTTCTAGATGAAATATAAATATCACACTCTTTAGCTAAATCAATAGGCCTAAACCAATCTTCTGCTTCTCGAATGCCAATATGAGTTGCAGTTTCCTTATTTAAAGTTTCATATAATTTATCAGAAATTATAAGATCACATAGAGATTCAAAGGAATTAACTTTTCTTAACGAACAATAATATTGGAAGTTTGCCGTCAATCTTGCAGCAAATTGGATGTATGTCTCGCCTGATGATTTTACAGCATTTTTAAATGAGTTCAAACACTCGCGAGGGGTTAATTGGAATTCTCTGAGTACTATAGATTTTAGTTTTTCATAGTCATTTAATTCCTCTTCTTTAATATACAGTAAGACGTTATGAGCTCTTTCGCCCAGAAGATTTATTAAAATTTCAGATTTATATTCGTCATTTATTTTCTTGGTTAAAAATGCGCGTTCTAATGATTGGAAGAACAGATTAAAATTTTCAGATCTGGTGGGAACAGGAAGAGATAAAGTTTTTATACTTTTTATCATATTTTCTATGTTAGTTTCGAACTGTTTTTCTTCGACTTTAGTCGCAGGATTTAAACTTAATGCTTTATTTTTAGCCAATTGTAGTTCGATTTCTTTTTCTAATTTTGCTAACTGAAGTTTCGCGAGCTCAATTTTTTGTTCTGAAGTTACCTCTCTTTCGTTTTGCGATACTCTCTCATCTATACAGTTTTGAATTAAAGTTTTAACGAAATCTGGATCACTTTCAAATGTACTACTGTTCTCAATTTTAGTCTTTAGTTTAACTATAGTATCAGTACTCTCTACAGTACCGTCTAGATTCTCAACAACTCTTATGAGATCCTCTTTAAGAGCGTTTTTATACATTTTATAAAAATTTAGAAAGATCCTACCTTTTTTTTTTTCTCTGGCTCCCTTGTTGCTCGCACGTACGATGTATCCAATGAAGAAAAAACGTTGTGAATCCACTGATTTTACCTCTTCGCAGGTTATATCGTTAGATGAAAAACAGTTCTTGAAATTGTTCGATTTGTCACCTCTTCGCAGGTGTTTGTGAGTGGTTCCAACCTCTACACAGGCGGAATTTTCGTCGATGGGTTTTCCAACCTCTACACAGGCGGAATATTTGTCGATGGTTCGTTGTGAAAAATACACCTCTACACAGGTTATTTTGTTATTTGTTCCGACCTCTACACAGGCGGAATGAAGTTGAAAAATTCAACCTCTACACAGGTTGAACGAAGTTTCCGAAAAATGGCGGCGCGTCTCCTTCACGGACGCTGTTGTTCATTGTCCAGACTTTGGTTCAAAATCGAAATTTTATCTATCCCGGCCGAGCCCCCATAATTTGTGGGAGACAACAAGGGGTCCAAGACGTTGGTCTATCTTCTATTTTATTTTAACATTAAACAAAAATTAATTAAAAAGGTAGATAAGTTTTACAGATAAGTTTGACGATGATATTCAGAAGGTAACGCCTGCTCGCGCACCTCTCGCGTTCTCCTTTCTCTCTCTAATGTCCAAGAGTTTTTGTTTCTCTTCCACTATTTCGCAAGTTTCAGTTCGTGTTTTAGCTGCGCCTGCGCGCGAAGACTTGTGTTTTGCTTTTGGCTGCATGCCACATATATATATATATATATATATATATATATATATATATATATATATATGTGAGTGTGTTTGCCATAAGCCTGACAAATATTATGTGTGTTTCAGTTTCTGTATTATTGAACTCAAACAACATTTTCTAACTCACACTTCGTCACTTACCTTGTAACTTTGTTTGAAATGTTTTTACAAGTGCTATGATATCAGAGAAACATTCTACATTTATATGCTGAGTATTTACCCCTTTTACTATCTAAACAAAGACACGTCAACTGGTTTCAGTTCATCTGGAAATTTGTATCTCCAAAATCGGATAGGAATTTTATTTATCCTTAATATTTAAAAATGTGGGTTATTTTTTATAAATTATTAAATGAAACAGTACACAATTTTAAATTGAATATTTGAATATTACACGCAATTTCTATTTAACTAATAGTATACAAAAATGAAGATACTACAACTAAAAAATAATTAACAGTGTAAAAAGTCATAGTAATGATTAATATAGACAATTCATTAAATATTAATTATAAAAAAATATATAACAAAATGCCTCATTCCTAGTAAATAATGAAATAATAAGTAGAAAACATTTTTAAATGACAACGGATTTTACTCGACACTAAATGAGAAATTGCGATTTTTCCCCTTTTGGTAGAATAGTAAGGAAACGATTACGCCAAATTTAAAATAAAAGGATTTCACTCAGTTTTGAACAAAAAATATATTCTCCTCTGGTGAATAAAATCAAGTTTTTTTAAATTTTGTAATAAAAAAATGATAGACACTTAATTTATTTTTCTTACCCAAAGGATAGCTTAAAAATAATTCTTGCAAACTAACGGTTATTAAATATTAGCTCAGGAAATTAAAGTTAAAAATTACTATAACTTAATTATTAAATTATTATTATTATAAGAGCATATATATGTATACATACACACACAGCTCAATCAATTCTAATACATGCAGATACGTGCATCTGGCAGCTATTTCCAGCAAACCAACTTTCCTTTTTATCCGGAGATCCTAATTGAATCCGAATCTTACGAGAACAGTTAGATGAATCGAAAATACTTCCCAAAGCAGTGATAATGAACGCGGGAAAATCATTTCCGGATTACGTCCCCTTCGAGACACTTAGAAACCTTCTTCTATAGGAAAAGGGGGAGGTTGGCAGTTGAAGGCCGCTGAAGAATGAAAGCGACGTAATGGACTCAAACATTAAGATGTGCTCGAATGAGATGTTGGTGCCACTGTCTAAACGATGTTTATCATCATTAAGGATCGTCCTGGCTCTATGCAGAATTCTGCCACTAAGCAAGATGCATTGGAAAAGTTATTTTGCACTTTTAATGATGTGATAGTGGTAGGGAGATAGGTTTATGCATTTTACGGAACTCGTATGAATTGTTATTTTTCTCTATATTTGTGCATTGTGGTTTTGTTAAAGCAGTGTGATGCATATTATTTGTAATGTTGGTGTGTCAGAAAATAGTTTTACATAATAGGTCGAATCTACAATAATTCATTTCTTTTTATAGGTATTGTGATTTTCTATTTCTATAGTGGTAATATGTAATTCTCAATTGTGTTATAGGATAATATATAAGGTAAAATTCGGTACATTTTCTATATATCATAAGCTTATGGTTTTCTTTAGATAGGGTATAATATCATTAAGTCACCATTTATAAAAATAACATTTGTGCCTTGATCTATTATAAACTTAGCCATTATTTCTTAATCATAAGCTGTCTGAAAGATTCAGAATCAGAAATGCCAACTTTTAGTAGATTTGGGAGAACATAGGATTTTGAGTAAAAATATTGTGCGAATAATATAATAATACATCTAAATAGATTTAATATTGGAAATAAATTCAAACTTATTATAAAATATTTTACTAAAAAAAGAGGAGAAAAAAAAACAAAGCATCAAGAAGAAGTTGTCTGATTGTAATAAAATTTAGTAGGCGAAGACATCATGAAAGAACATATAAATGATCCTATTTTCAAGACCATTTGACATGAATTGTGGTCGTAGCATGCATTTCTGCTGATCAACTAGTAAAGTATTAATAAAACTGGTAATAGAGGCGGAAAGTGTATCTTTTTTTGTTTTCGCCGTTGTGATTCCCATTACAAAAAACGAATGATGCCATCACAACGTTTTCGAAGACCTTATACGCAACGGAATGACTTCGAAAGGGGTCGACTATCAGAATGTCTGAAGCTGGATCGTGATACTAGGCAAAAGGACGTCTCTTGCAATCTACAGACACTGTTCTGCAAAGGTGCTGGTAGAAATGGTTGGTGCGAGGAACTTATCGACGAAATTAAGGCTCTGGTAGGTCAAGACAAATGTGAGGCAAGATAAGATGTTTGTTCGATAGGCCCGAACTGCTCCAACGGTATCATTGTCTACTATTCAATGTACTACAGCCTCTTCCATACCCCCCACCTGTAATACCTTCCACCCACCATTTCACGGTGTTTGGCTGAGGCGAGGTTACGCTTACAGCAGCCTCTAAGGTATTTGCCTTTGACCCCACAACATTGGCGGAATCGTCTGCAGTGGTGTCGCAGCCGATGATCATGGTTGCCATCAGACTGGTATCGCATGGTGTTCAGTGACGAATCCAGCTTTACCCTTGAAGCAGATGACCATTTTCGTGTCTGGAGAGATCGAGGCTAAATGTCTCAATCTGCCTTTGTTTTACAAAGGCTTACAGCCATAACCCTCGGTGTGACGGTATGGGGTGCCCTCTTACACGACAGAAGGTCATCAATAGTCATCTTCCATACATCTTTAACAGCTCAACGATATGTTGGTACCATCCTGAGACCGATGCTTTTACTCTCCATGGCACGTCATCCGGGGACCAGTTTCCAACAACATAGATAATGTCAGGTTTCAGACCTCTCTTATATCTCTGGACTGTCTTTGTGCCTTTAATACTCCTCCTGACCAGAAAGATCACTAGATCTTTCACCAATCGAATATGTCTGGAACATGGTACAAGCCAGATTCGGGTACCACAAAATATCGCAGATCTGGAGTAACAACTGATGGATGCCTGGCAGAATGTATTCCAGGAGGATTTTAGGGGAACCTTTAACACTCTTTACCGATGCACAAACAAGCATATATCGCTACCAGGGACTATTCCACCAAATGATTTGAACATTCAAGTTGTAATAGCAAGCCGTGGAGAGTCTCTATGGCTTTGATTTTTTTATCATTTTATTATCTGTGTATGAGCTGTACACATATTTAATTTTATTAAAAACAACCACTTCTTTCATGGTGCTACGATTTTCTTTGCAGAAGAGTGTATATCTTGTGAATAGTTCAAATAATGCACCATATGAATAAAAATTGAAATCAAAATTTAGCTTCATTGCATTATCGTTTAATTTCCTTCCATTAATGTTGTATTTCGTTGAATTCACATGGCCATTGCACTCGCATATATTATTTAGTTACAAGACGTCACAATTGCGCATATAGTTGCGTACTGTCAAAGAAATTAACAACTATTGAAGAGAAACAGTCATGCAAAAACGTGCACACAAAGCAGTGAAAATGTAATTTTCTCTCTAAAATTTTATTCCACTCCTATATAAGTTAATTTCTTTAAAATAAAATTGATTGTGCTAACCCCCCCTGGGTTCCACCCTGGACACCAAGATTGATTTGAGGCAAAGAATCACTAAGAGCCATTTTGTATTGTAATAACTTATATTTATTATATGAATTCAAATATCAGAAATTCTAATAACATAATATTTCTATGTTACGTCAAACAAAAGGGAATTACCTTTAATATTAAATTAAATTACGAATTATGAAATTGATCAATAATTATGCGCAAGATCAAATAAGGTCTACCGAAATAGGAGGTCCGAGAGATATACGTAGCTCGAATTATTAGCTTTCACTAATTTTATTAAACTAGCGCTTATTTTAAGCATAAATAAATTATAGTTACCACCTGGTATATCAGCTTTCCAGATTCTTTCGTAGAATAACATCAATAAGGCTTCACTAACGTAATCCAATGGAATTCTCTAAATTTGAGGCTACTGCTGCTGGCTCAATAACCTTCATCCTTGCTAGTTTACAACGCTCGACTTAAATACCCTATCTACTTTGCATACCCCGCTCACCTTTTTGGAGTTGATTGGAAATATACGCGAATTTATAATCCCCAAAAAGACACCTAAGAATAGGTTCCGTACAGATTCGTCACATGATGACTATTATTTTTTGTATAAGGTTTCTTACAGTTTGATACTAGCATTTTTAGAAGTTCCGAGTTTTATTGTTACTACCATAATGGTGAGCTTTGATTATATTGTATTTAAACTTTTTTAGATACCATTGTATGTATGAAAACAAACACGAGTGAAGTATGAACATGAAAATCAGATGAAATATCAAATTTAAGATTTCTAATACTCACAAATTATATAGTAAAATAAGTTTAAAATTCTTAATGATTACTGTATTATGCAATTGATGATTGTCTAGGATTATTGAAGTTAACTTTTTATGGCACGTTAGGGAAAAAGTTTCGTTACGCATTACTACTTACGGTTACGCGATGAACGTAAGTTAAAGATGTATGAAGCTCCGACTTTCACCACGTTTTGAAAAAGCTTTAACAAATATTAATGTCATAACCACGAGACGTAATTCAATATATATATTTAAACTAAAATAAATTCAAAACTCTAAAAAGTTTATAATAAAAAATGAAACAACTCAACTTGTGTTGAAGCGATTTTGTAAATAAAAGATTTATGGTTTTATGTAAATGGCAACAGAGAAAAATAAATAAAAAGACGATTTAGAATGCCGAGATATTGTGCAGTTGTGAATTATTTAAACTAATCTGTTTTATTATAAATTGGATGAAACAAAAGCCATCTAATTCTCTCTGTGTAACTTAGACAAAAAACAATTACAGAATCGGAAAGATCATTTTTTTCGCCACGATACGGTATAATTTTTTTCTACAAAATATTGATATTTTTTATTTTTTAAGATTTTTTTTCTAAAATGAGTCAAAATCGATACGTTTTTATGAAAATGATTTCTAATTTTTTTTCATTCCCATTCAATTTTCTTTACGTTAATGAATTGATATATTACCCTAAAAAGTTCACGCTTTTCTCTTTTAGAATGAGTCATTTATAAAAAAGAATGCCAAAAACTGTTTTTTTTTACGATTTTTCAAAAATAACTCAAAATTTTATATAAGTAAATACTAAATAACTTCGTTATTGTAAGAGTAATCTCTCGAAACTTTTTTCTGTGTGTAGAATAACATTATCTGTAATCTGTAAAAAGATTGAAAAAATTACTTAAAAATTACGGTTTTTAAATTTTTTTGGGCATCATTCGTCTATTAGCCTTTTTACTAGAATTTTTGACTAAAAAATTACTCTTAGATTTTTTGTTTAAAAATTACCATTGTTTTCAATCGATATGTGAAATTGTAAGCCATTAACTTAAAAGTTATGCCATCAAAAAATAAAAACTTTAATAAAAAGCGTGATTTTACGAAAAGCAGAGGTTTGGCGACGAAAACCTGTTTCGCGTCAAATTGGCAATTAAAATCTGCTTCATGATGTCCACTTCACATTTTCTCAGAGGTTACACTAGAAAAACTGGAGACAAAGGAAAATGACGTATTTTGGCGAGGGAAAAAATGCGAATGAAAAATTTATTATTTTTTTTAAATAATGCCATGTTATAAATGTCATGTTATATATACTTAGCAACATTACTAACTACTAACTACTTACTATTACAAATTTACTACTATTGTAAAAAAAAGAGAAAATTTAATACCCAAAGAAGATTTCTATCAGTTAGTGAGAATGTCCAATGAAAAACGTACCCACAAAAAGGACTTTTACTTCATGTTATTTCGCATCTTTTATCATCTTATCGAACTCCATTTCAAATATTTTTTACTAGCCCTGACGGATACGGTAAAACGTTCGTCATTAAACTTTTGATGGAAATTTATAATCGCTATACAAACAAGGATGGATACTGTCATGCATATATAGCTTATGCTTCAACTGGTAAAGTAGCAGTAGCTATTTAAGGAACAACTGTTTATACAGCTTTAAAAATTTCTTTATATCAGGATTACTTCCGTTACATTCTGAAACTACTCAACAAAGCAGAACTCTTTTCAAATACACAAGTCATAACCATTGATGAGATAAGTATGATCAGTGCTCAATTATTATCGAAGGTTGTGATTCCAGATTAAAACAAATAACTGGAAATTTTCAGTCAAATTTTGGTGGATTAGATATTATTTGAATAGGAGATTTACGTCAATTACCACCACTTCATTCTACGCCCATCTATAAGCAACCGAAACAGACCATCATTGGCCGATTTTGGGGCGAAATTGAAATTTTTATGAACTAAATGAAGTCATGCGTCAAGCGAATCAACAATTTTCTTCTATACTTATAAAAATTGGAAATAGCGAACAACTTGATGAAATAGAAATAACTCTGATTGAGCCTCGTTTTTGTACTGTGGAAAAAGCTGAATTAAGGTGTCCTCAAGATATACGATTATTCAACACTAACAATTACGCCAATGAGTATAATAATAAAATATTGAATGCCTATGCGGACAGAATAACTTCAACTGCAAAAGATGTATAGATTGGTTGTACTTCCAAAGAACAAGAAACTTTCGTACGTCAAAAATTACAAAAGTTGTCATTAATTGGTACAAATGGATTGCCTTATCAAACAGTTTATGTGTGAATAATATTTATTACATGATTGCCACAAATATTGATGTGACAGATGGATTGGCAAATGGTGCAGTTGGAAAGCTAGTTGATGTAGAAACAAATTATGAAGGATTAGTTAAGACAATATGGCTCGAGTTTTCAGTTTTACCTCCAATAGGGGAAAAATTAAGACGCAAAAAGACAATTTCGCTTTATCTCTACAAAATAACAGAATAGTACTGACGACAAAATCAAATACTACGATTGATGCAGTGTTTTCGAGATTTTTAAATGATATTGAGTGCAAAACCTACATTTCTTATTTTAGTTACCTCAAGTCTTTGATAACAAAAGTATGTACTGAAACAGCTATAAGCATAATGTAAAGAGACTCATAATAATGATACTTTTCTATAAATGTATACAATAATTTTTTTTAGTATTATGTATTGAAAAAGTAAATTTTTTTATACTTATACCTTTTCCATTCTAATTATTTTTTTAAATACAGTTTGAAATAATGATGATAATAACAAATTTGTTAATTCTGTATAAAATTACTTTAAAAAATAAAACTTAATTATACAATTCAATACATATAAGCCAAAGAAGTTAACTTTTACCGCGTATTCATACAGATACACGCACACATGTTTTATGTTTATTATACTTCTATATCAAATATAATTTATGCAAAACAATTTATGTAAAATAATGTCATTAATGAAGGTATTAATCTAACGAAGCAATTATAAGGGGTCTTATATTTCAATACAAGTATTTTCATGCTTAGAATATGTATAGTAAAGTAATTCAGAAGAACAATAAAAATGTGTCTACTTAAAATGTCACTAAGTTAATATGTTTTTATTTCGTATGGAAGCAATTAATGTTTATCTCTTTTATTACACGGACGATTTTTTTTCACACTAAGTGTTTAATTATCACTGGAGTTAATGGCTCTATACACGAAAGTAACGATATTGTCCACGCACTTGTATCAGTGTATTGCTTTGATATTTTAATCTTTTTTTCAGGTTTAAACCCAGTATTAAGTTCAATACCAAGGCTTCTATTGATTTCGTCATTTTAATGGAATTGATAGTTTGTGTGTGAACATTTTTTATGTATTTACGTATACATAAAAAATTGTCGACAAATTTTGTCGGATCAAAAGATGTCACCAAATGCTATGATGTACACCCTGTAATGGAAATCGTTCCCTCGCATGCTCGGTCTGAGAAAAAATAATCATGATAGCATTTGATGATTTTTTGAATTGGTGATATTGGTTGACGGTATAATACCCAAATACCCATATTTGTTAAGATATTTATTTTTCGATGAATTGCAACAACTATAAATAATTTTATTTTCAGTCACCACAGTACATATATTTTTTATGAAAAAAAGTTTAATAGTTGTTCTAAACGAGACAATAGATTTACTGTTATTTTAATGTTCAAATTTCTTCAGAACCCACGAATTTAATGGCAGAGAAACAGTGTAGTTGTTTGAGGATTACAAGATCAAGGTTTACGACAATTACACACGACATAGAATCTTAGGGGAAGACTACAGAGATCTTCACCACGTTTCTACATCTCAGTCCTTTTTTTGCTCAACGGAAAAACCAAATCTATCATCCACCGCAGCACCCTCTATTCTAATCTGAAGAGCACTAAAAGCCAAGCCTTTAGCCAAGCTTTTAAGGTATTTAGAAAGCAATTTCATCAGATTGTTATGGTTCAATATTAGCTACTTTATACTACATTAGGGAGAAACGCTAATTCCAATAAATAGAACAATTAAATCAAGCTTGGGATATTCACAAGCACACAATTTTTATTCACTGGGACGTTGATGTATTAGTTTATTTTGTTATTCTTTCTCTCTGTACATAAAAAAAGTTTTTCGTGACGCTGTAATCAATTTATTACGTATTATCGCAACAATACCAACGTTCAAGGTAACTCGCCAAGTTATCAACCCCGATTTCGAATGTGTCGTACGCACTGAATTGGCAACTTGTACTTCATTTCACATAATATCGCCAATACGGTTGCGATAGTACATTATTACAAGCTCGCGAACAAAATTATCGCATCAATTGCTTGGACTGAAATCGTCCCGACATACTTTCATGCATTTTTTCTCTTAACACAAAATGAAAATCGCTTAACACGAAAGGATTTCCCTTCTGGGATTGAACAAAATATAGAAAACACCAGCCACGCTGGCTGGATTTAAGAGGGGTATGAAATGAAAGAGAGGTAGTAGCACATGTTTTATAAAAAAGAGGCTAACTTGGCTCTGAAATACTCTCGAAATAGTCTGTGACACGAGCCAGTTTTGTTTATGTTAGCTACTTTCACCCTCCATCCCTACAAACGCCACACAAAAGCACTTCATCTTTCGTCAGTTCAGAAGCAAAACTGAAAGAACTGAATAATATCTTTCAAAAGGAACACAATAAAAAAGGAAGTTAAATGTCTTATGAATCTGCTGCAGTCCTGCATAAAAATTAAGTTTCTCGCACTTTTAGAGCTGGTTATATTATGTTGATCTATTAAGACTAGATACGACTTTTTACGCTTCTATTCTTTACTTTTTTCTACTTTGGTGCTTAAAATATAGAAGGAGAATTTTAAAGTTCTTTTGTAAACAGATTCTTGAAAAGGATCTAGATTTGCCCGCCTCAGCTTACGTTTTTGAACTTTATTTTTGCTTGGAACATTTTTATAAATTGAAATTTTCTTATAACATTTAAACGTTTTCACTTAATCCAGAATAAGTGTGTTCTGTTAACACTCCTCTATTAAATATTACCTAGTATAATTATTTTGTTAGGTACATTGGCTTGTTAAATTTATTAATCGGCTTATATTCATCAATACAGCATGAAACACTCATATTTCCTAAATAAGGTACAGGGTGTCAGGGCTAAAAGTATCCAAAAGTAGTAATTCAAAAGGAACCGTCCATCAGAATGTAATAAACTGTTTATTTGTGGATCGAAAAACTCGCCGAGAATTTTTGGATCTAGTCCGATCGGCCTCACGTGCGCGCATTTGTAGCAAACGCAGACAATAAACTGTTTACACTTTTAAAGATGTGGACGCGACAGTAAAAGATGCAGTGCGTACTTTGGTTAACGGAATGTAAATCAGCTACGACGTGTTCGAGCAGAATATAATGAATATCATTATTGGCTTGCCTAATAGACTTAGCAGGACTCCTGCAAAATGAATCACGCACAGGATGAACTGTGTCTTCTATCACGAAAAATTAAAAATACTTGCCAGTTTTAGATACCAAAAGTTCCCGTCTTCTTTAAAGTTCTTTCCCATTGTTGGCTTGATTATGATGTCAGAGGATCGACATTCCATTCTGTTCGAACACTTCGCTGTACACGCGTGACTGATTTAAATTCCATTAACCAAAGTGAGCGCTGCATCTTTCACATCTTTACTAATGAAGTCAGCGTAAACAGTTTATCAACTGTGATTGTCGAATAATGCGTGCACGTGCGGGCGATCAGACTAGACCCAAAAAATCTCGGAGAGATTTCCGATCCACGGATGAACAGTTTATTACATTATGATGGGTAGTTCCGTAATAATAAGCCATTACTTTTGGATATTTTTAGCCCTGTACCTGTCTTTGTTTCTATGCTTTCAGTTTATAAATGGTTAACACAAATTCTAACACGAAAAATATCTATTTTACGAAAAATTATAAGTAACAAAATTGAATTTTAATTATCAACAGTGAAAATTATTTATCCAGTAAATCAACAAATCTATTAAAATACTATGATAATTTTTTAGGTTTTAGAGGGCAAATAAATAATTATTTCTGGGCCCTGTTATATCACTTCGCCAAAAAAAGAAGATATCAAAATTGCTTAGAAGAATTTAACAAAACAGTGGGGATAACACTGTTGCTACATTTAATTATTATGTTATTTTAAAAATTCAACTTTAATTTTACTGTAATAATTCGCTGACGCAAAAATAGTATTTTTATTGTGTGTTTTGCTATACCTAAAAAGTATTTTTAATATTTTTAATTAATTTGATGCTGAATCCAGGATTAAATATGACGCTTCTTTCGAAAATTTCAATTTTTTCACTCAAAATTGCTTCTAAGAGAATTAATAAAACTATTCGAAATATAAAATTGCATTGGTTAGAAGTCTTATTTATCTTTAACATTATTGATTTTGATATAACATTCTTTTTTAAAATAATACGTTAAAAGTTTTATTGAATTTTTGATAAAATTAGAATAAGTGTGAAATTTAAATTGAATGAAATATATATGTTTATAACAAAGTCTTGATTTATAAAGCAGAGTAATAACCTTATTAATTCAATACAAATTAATTTTCCCTTGCAGATAAAAAAGATCATTCGAGATTCACATAATTTCATGTTTATCAGAAGCACTTAACTCTTAAAATATATTTTTCATTTAATTTATTTGTAATACTTTATACACGAAAATGTATATTCTAAGTTCTGACAAGAATTAATATTTTTGATTTTTTTAAGAAGTGTTAATATTTTTCATAAATATGACTATAACTTTGAAAATGATTAAAATATCGACTTGAAGAGGGAGACAAAGATAGGGAAGAAAAGAATACCTTTCTTTTCACGAATTTTGACAAAACATCCTAATTAGAACATCTCAGTATTTTTTTTTATGAGAACAGATGAATATTTCTTCCGAAACCAAAATGATTATTTCCAACATTATCTTCAAAGAAAGATTAGCAATCCGAAGAATCCAATATCACGTTTCTAAACTATGAACTCTCCAATTTTCCCCATCTAACAAATCCCATAAAAACGTCATCTTCTGTACTAATCTCCAGTTTTTTCCCCTATCATTGTTAGATTTACGACCGGTGTCTGAATATACGTACTGCACGACACAAAAGGAAACTCAAGTTTATTTCTTTGTATTAGAATCGAACAAGACTATCAGCTAAAAACGCCGTCCATCCTTCTAATCCTCATAAAGAGGAAGTAAAACATTTTTATGATCCTCTATCAAGTGAAACTCTGCAGCTCTATAAAAGGTACCTTCTATTCTGACGAAAGGGAAGGTAGTAACAGTATCGGCGTTTAAATATGGATACGAATCTGTCAAATCCAAGATGGAGGCTTCCCTTAGGTACAATTCTATCCTATATCATTCAATGCCAAACAGTCAGATCCATCGCAGAAAGTGGATTTGCTTATTTTGAACCGTACGTCTTAGGTGGGGAAGAAGTTTACAGAATTTTCTTTTTCTTTATTTTATCGTTTAAATTGTTTGGAGATAAAACTTTTACATTATATTTGAGATGTCTGTGTCTCCTGCCATGCTGGAGATAAAGAGTATTCTTATTTATATATCTCTCGAAAATTCAATTAAATTAGATACATAGAACTTTTGAATTCAAAGCGATATCTATTTCATGGATGAATGAAATATTTTTATTTTTATGTGAAACTTTTGGAATGCATTTATAAACATGTTTTATTATTTATAGAGAAAGAAAATAAGTATTGACAAGTTCTTTATATTTTGAAGTAAATAAACTTTGTTTAAAGATTTTAAGACAAGGCTATAAGTACATAAGTAAGATATAAGCCACTTATATATTTAATGCAAAACAAATTGGAATCTAATATACTTACATGAATCTCTCCATAAAGTAATATTTTCTTTTCATGTTCAATATACCGGTAGAACAAAGTTTTTACTTTCTACTTAGGAGAGAATTGATACCTGTGATATGATTTTCGCAACCGGTGTAATTTCTTCAATTAGCAAATTGTCAAAATGCATATAACATGAAAACGATATACGAAAATGATTGAATGTGTTCTACATAACATATAATAGAGATTTTAAAACCAATAAATAACTTCTGATACATATTAATAATTATCACACATTTATTACATATTAATCAAAATTAATATTAATATTATTTTATCACATATTAATGTGGGAGACAACAAGGGGTCCAAGACATTTGTCTTTCTTCAGATTTATTTAAACTTAACAAAAATTACTTAAATTAAAAAAGGTAGCTATTTTACAATTAGATTTCCATGATGTGACGACGGTAACGCCTGCACGCGCACCTCAGTCTTTCTCCGCTCTTTTCTCAATAGTCAAAGTTTTAGTTTCACTTTGGATTAGCTGCGCCTGCGCGTGAAGACTGCGTGCTTTGTTAGAGATTCAATTGGATGACGACACCACAACCGATTCCACATTAATATTTTTCTAAAGTTTAGCATTACTTATTTATGTATATGTTTATAAATGTAAAATGAAAGATGTCGATTATCTGTAAAACACATCTTAAATTTCTTTAAATAATTTCCTACGTTGTTTTATTTATGTCTCAAGAGTTTAAAAAGAGTTCGAGAAATAATAAATTCATATAAAATGCTCGGAGCATTTATAAGAACAATTAGCATTCAAAAATATTTCTAAGTTGCGTATAAATATTGAGTGGTATACTATGTGCCCTCTAATGCAATTGTCATCCCCAAAAAATTATGAACTATGACAGCTATAATCATGAAAGTGAGGCGTAGGTTTGGTAATGTTGCTATGCACTACGCAATAAAACTGCTTGCAGTGCCACATGGAGAATAAAGGTGGGGTTTGCGTTTTTTCTCAAAAACAGTAGGAGTACATGATAAAAATCAATTACAAAGTTGTTGAATAGCATCGATTTAGTAAAAGAACAACCTTCCTTAAAGAAATGTTAAAAATGGAATGCGTAAAATGCAAATTTGCTTAGTTCGTAACTCCCAAAATTGGATGAAGGCATTAATGGCAGGGGATGATCAAAGACGCTATTATTGATGAAACTTTATTATGATCAACTTAAATCCAGCGAAAGTTTCTTGCCGACATCATATGAACAGATAAGGCATAATTTGCGCGTAATACTATGCACAATAAGCAGAACGTCCATTTTCTGATTGCTGAATATTCCTAGATGCTCTGTCGAAGTTCGACATCAAGTTCACTGGTTGATAAATGTCTGTTGCAGAATATTCAAAAACGAACTGATCAGCCAGGTATTCTACGAGGGCACGTTTACAGTATCTCGATAGTTATCAATACTTAAAGACATACTATCCGATTTTGTAAGGAATTTGCCGTTCAGTGACCTCCAAAATGTAAAGTTCCTACGCTATGACACCCCGCTGCACAAGTTCTTATGTGTCACTCAGTGCATTCGAGACGAATTCCAGCAACAAGGCATCGGGTATGGGGTTGCGTTGAACCTATCCTGAACACAATGGACTTTTTTCTGTGGTGATATATCAAAAAAAGAGTGTATGCAATCCCTCCATCAACAGTGCAGTAATTACGGATACTTGTGCCGTTGCATCTCGTGTCATGTTGAAAAAGGTGCACTGGAAATGCAAACCCGGGTTGAGATGCGTATTGTTGTTAAAGGACACCATTTTGAGCATGTTGTAACTCCTGTTTAGCGGCGCTGCTGTCGCTTGTTTCAAGTGTAAATAGCATTCCTGTTTTGTAAATAAAAACGTTTTTGTCCCTCCATCCGACTGTTCGGGTGTTTTTTGCGTCGCCTCATCCTTCTGACAGGTAAGAGCAATTTATTCATTTTAATGCATGAATCCGAATTGAATTTTTGAATTACGAATTTGAATAAGATTTAGAATTTTGAGCTTGAGAGAGTAGAGCATGGCAGATAAAAGATCCTCATTTCCGGAAAGTGCAACTTTTTTCAACGCGATCAAACACAAGTGTGCTTTTGGCTTTTTATCTGTATCATTTTTGTAATCAAGATGATTTTTTGTAATAAATCGATAATGCTGAACAACTTTGTTATTGATTTTTTTCTAGTATCTCCTACTATTTTTGAGATAAGGACGATAATTTCAAATTAACCGACCAGGTAGCGTTGTAAGCAGTTTTATTATGTAGCGCATGGCTATTTTACTATACCTAAACATTTTTTTGACAAAATTTTTGTCGTTCATAAATTATTGGAAGGAAGAAACGAACTTTGGTGGGCATACTGTATATATACTACACTAATTATGTTTTTTAGTATTAATGCACTTTGTGTGCGTAAGAAAAAAATATAACTCTATGAAATTCAAAAAGTTAATGAATATCATTAAGTCCCTTAAAATATTTCTTTTTTTTTCATTTTTTTTCTCTTTTAAATTGTAAATTATCAAGGTTTTAGAAATATCGTAGCTTAAGCTTTTTCTAATTAAAAGCTCTATATTCACTCATTTACATACTTTTGAAAGAGCATCATGTCTTTATGACATCAGAGGTACGAAGTTACAGTTAACATTAATTCTACACATTTAAACCTTATATTAGAGGGAAAAAAGAAAGTTATACAACCTTTATCTTATCTTTAGAACACTTAAAGCATCCCCAAAGAATAAACTAATGGTTTATTCATTACGAGCTATACAATTGTGTGTATATAATTAGCATTTTAAATATATCGTCTAGAAAAGTTCTTAAAGTATTCATGCATTTGATTTAGTTTATTTTTAATGCACGAAGTTAATGAGGCTGTAAAATTTTTGAAATAAGGTTTTGATTCAGCTTTAATAATGCGCACAATCGCGTTAAAGTTTAAACTAGTACCATAGACCTAAAAACATAAGAATAAAGAAAGGTTAGGTGAAATATTTATTAGAGTTAATGATTAATTTATTGAAGCAATATATTTAAGTATTGTACCGGTTAATTTAAAAATAATGTGACCAAATTCAGAGCATCATGCATTTTTATTCAATTAAGTTATTTACATGGAATTTTCTATATGATTTACTTTAGCATAGTCCACTTTGCGTAAGCGTTTTGGCCAAGCCAAAAGATCTTTTTAACCATTTTTAGAGGTATTTTTCTAGCTTCCTCTTTGATTGCTTTTTGAGGCCCTTTCAGTGTTCTTACTTTACGTCTGTTTAATTGCTTTTTAGTATACCCGGACAAAATAATCGCAAGGAACATAGTCAGGGGATGGTGGTAGCCATTTCTCAGGGGGCAGAAAATTTATTTTTTAATCTTTTAGTAATTTATGGATGAATTTGCAGTATGACTTGGCGCAGAATATTGGTGAAAAACAAAGTTTCCTTGAAAGTAAAGATGTTTACTTTCTTTGATCTAGTCTTTCAGAAATTTTTCTGATTGAATTTGGCATCAATTTTAACCTTCGGTTCTACAAAAAATGGTTTGGTTAAGCCTCTTAAGAGGACATCCTGATCCACACAATAATACCTGACGGCGAACTTGCTTTTTGCAAACAGCTTCGTCTTTGTGAAGATTTTTATGTGAAATATATTGTATTCTTATTTTGCCAGTTGTGAATGATGGATGAAACAGTGCTTCATCGAAAATTATCCATGCTTTGTATCTACCTTTGCATTACATTAAGTTCAGAGACCAAGAACGTTTCCTTCATTTTTCTACGGTCTTAACAGATGTTTGAAGATAGACTGATTTATTAACTTTTTTATAGCCAATTTTCTTTATCTGACGACAAATTGTCGATTGAGGTACCTATAATTACTTTGCTAAAGCTTTTGGAGGCAGAAGATTTTCTACGGACATAAGTTTTTTCAGCTTCTATTTTACTTTTCCCCCAAATATCCTGTCGCCCACATGTTTTTCTTGTCACTTTTGATTGTCAGCTAAATATTTTTTCTTTTTGCGGATTAGATTCCAATCCGTTAGCAAAATAATATTTTTTCTGACTTTTAAATGATTTATTAATAACAGAATTTTCACAAATATTCTTCACAAATTTTCAAGTTTCGTTTTGGTTTGGTTTGGTTTGGTTTGGTTTGGTTTGAGGATCTAATTTTGGAGTCATAATTTACTTCTTCGAATAAAAATAGGTAGATTGGTAATTTAAATGTTTCATTTTAAAAATATAACTGGTAGCAAAGCGATAAAAATTTACCATTCATAGTTGTATGCTTTTAAATTTGGTCACACGAATTTTGAATCAACCGGTAATACATTTATAATGATAAATTTTGGTTCAAATAATTCTTTGAAACTTGTTAAAATTCAGTCCAAAATTAAATTAATAATTACGAAACAAAAAGTAAAACAGTTTCAAATCTACGGAAAATATTTTGTCTGTTTTGTACAACATCGATAAAATTCTCAGAAACGTACAATTATCTTTCATTTTGCAAAACCAAAATTTTATAAAGCAAAAGCAAAGGAAATTTTTTTGATACATTGTAAT
The DNA here is from genome assembly GCA_019973935.1 of Trichonephila clavipes. Classification (NCBI taxonomy): domain Eukaryota; kingdom Metazoa; phylum Arthropoda; class Arachnida; order Araneae; family Nephilidae; genus Trichonephila; species Trichonephila clavipes. The sequence continues at coordinate 444,983 of BMAU01019514.1, read as the reverse complement.
TAAAAAAATAATTTAAACAGCTTATTCCACGAAAAAGAATTCAATGAGAGCACACTAAGTAAACTTTAAAATGACCGAAAAAAAAATGATTTCCTGGAAAGTATTATGAACAGTTAATTTTTTAGGGGAAATAAAAGAAAATTCTAAGATTGTGTGAAAAGAGTTTCAAGGAAATATTTTACACTTTGACAACCTAAGAAAAATTTAACAAAACAGTTTAAAGTAATGCATTATTTTAGCACATCTGAAAGAAATTTCAATTGTTTTGTGTAGCTGGATACACAGACTGATATGAGATGCCATTGTTTGAGTTAAAAAATAAGAAAATCATAAGCTAAAACTGAAAAAAAAGCTTCTTTTTTAACTATTGATTTAAAAATTTTCGACTAATGAACTTAATATACTATAATTGCATACAAAGTTAATGAATATTAATTAAATATTTAAGAAAAAAGTTGAGTAAATATTTAAAACATTTAATGTAAGCACTAGAAAGCATCCAGTTAAAATGGGTGTTTTTGCACAGAAAAAAAATATTTTATGAAAAATGAATTTTTTTTTCAAATTTGTTCTTTAACTACTGAAAGATTACAAAAGGAATAAAAGGAAATACACACAGTAGAAGAAAAAAGAAAACCAGTTTTTTTTTAATTAAAAAAGAAAAAAATGAAAATGTATTGTACCTGCAAATTCAAAAAAAGATAGAACAAAATATTTTTATACCAAAAGTGTATATTTGGTAAACAGTTTTAATGTTTGAGAAAAAGGGTATCGAAATAAATAAGTTTTGATACATTAAATTTCGAAAGCAAAATTAAGAATGACAACTGCACGAAAATCAGATAATGAAATCTCCAAATTGTCAGAAGTCAGTTTCCTAGTTTCTTAACAATTATTACTTTTTATTTCAGTATAGAAGAATTTTAAATTAATTAATTATTTTTTAGGTTTTTGAATAGAAAAGCAGGAGGAAATATTACTCTCTTTAAGAAGAGAAAAGAAAAATTAATCATGCAATATTACTTTCTAAAATTGTGCGTATATATTCAAGGCTTATTGCTTGAAGTATGTTGATATTAGAATAATATTTTTTCAATTAAAACATATTGTAAACTATTTGAAATTATTCAAACTAATGTTAATGTTGAAAACTATCCTCATGCGAACTCTTAAGTTGTTTGTTGTTAGTATAGAATTTGGATATGATTTGTGTGAGCCTGTATATATTACACGAAAATTAAATTCCTTTGGATAAAAAAACAAATTATTATGCAATATAATATTGTTAGAAAAATAATTGAATTCTTTTTGTGAATAAAGAAATAATAATGAATAACAAGTTTCATAATAAAGTTATTTATCCTTCCATTTTTTAAAAAAAATGTAGTAATTGATAGTATAACTTTTTCTTTTTTTGAAAGTGCCATCTTTGTAAAGGTATAATTCATAATAAAGATCAGTGGTTCTCAAACTTTCACTACTGGCGACCCAATTTTCAATCATAATTTTTATTGCCTCCCCCAAATAATAATGTAATGAATGCAATAATAATGCACTTTTTGGGGTGCTAAAGCTACAATACGATCATAATTATAAACCGTACAAATTAACAAGATAAGTATTAAATTTTGTATATATTGCTTTTAGTTCGATTCACTATAAAAGCGTTTTTTTTCAGTTTGTTTTAAAAGTATAATTTATTTTATAATTATTTTTACTATACACGATAAAAGTTACAATTCTAGTGAATAATTTAATTAAAAGAAAATATACTTACCTACTTTCAAGGACTTTTCAAATTTATTTGATAATTGGAGAAAAAATCCAATAAAACTAAAGAAAATGTACCAAATGTGCTTGTCCTTAATAAAGGACATAAATCACTGACACTTTTCGCTAATACAGGGACGTTATTTTTCAGCAAAACTGTCATATTTTGTTCACGTTTTGCTGTCGTTCTTTCGCTATCTTGATTAATATGCATTATTTTAGCAGGTTCTTCAATTGTTTGATCAGTTTCAACTGCCTTCAATAGAGAGAGAGATCACAGATGCCCATTATTTTTTATATATTCTGCTCATTTACATTTATAAACCATAATAAGTCGTACAACACAGCAATCAAAACCACAAAATTGTTCATGGGGGAAAGTGTAGCATGTTCTAAAAAATAATTGTGTAAAACGTTTTTCATTATGTATTGTATGTTTCAGAATACTCATAAAATACATCTTGGCCAAATAATCCTTCAAAGTGCTCAATATGCTTATCCATATATCGTAAAACTGATTCACATGAAAAAAAAAAGCAACAGAAAAATATTATTTACAACTTTCCTAAAAGAAAGACACAGAGTGAAACATACCAGTAAGTTTAAGGTGAAATATATTATAATCAAAAGTAGTATTTTAGGGGTTAAAAGAAACGTAATAAAAAAATCTCTCATCGTGGGATTACAGTAAAGCAAACAAAATGTCTTTTTTTTTTTGGTTATAGGATCAAAGATAGATAATGAGCGTTTAAAGTGAAATCTTTTATTTTTGATGACCAACAGATGATAAAAATAAAGTATATCAGTGTAAATGTGTATTTTTTATTATGTCAGAAAGTATTTTGTTTTACTTCATTCCAAAAAATTATTCTTTTAAACCTTTTATTTTAAATATGCTCTCGCCCCCCTCGCAGGGTTACCGCGCCCCACAGTTTGAGAAACACTGATATAGATTATAGTTGGGTATGATATATAGAATAGTCGAGTAATATGGAATACAGAGGTTTTGCTTCTGATTGTAACTGTTGATGCATGCGAAAACCTTAAACTGCTGATGAAAAATTCTCATGATGTATTGTAGTGAAAGTTGACCACTTGTTGTTGCCATACCCCTTGCTACAGAACAAAGTTTTTTTTGTGATTTTCTAAAATTTTTACAGGTAAGTTTTCAAACATTTTAACCTGATAGTACACATGTGAATGAACATTAAAGTTGACCATAATGTACACTAAAATAATTGTAGTCTGTAATACTGTGGCTCTTTTTTAGCCGACCATGTTTAGTCCTTCAGTTTAAAGAATCATTTTCCAAGATGGTGTGTCGGGTATCGTGGAATACTAGGTATTCCATAATACCGGATGAAAGTGCACAGTATTCAATGCAACCCAACAAAATTAACTGAATAAAAATAAAGTTAAAAAATGAGTTTTGAGTATAACATTTATGGTTAATCAATAGTTATTAATTATATAAATAGTAATATAAATTCAAATGCTTCGGTAACGGAGAACTGAACAGCGGATATGGAAAACCGAATGGATGTACATTGTTTTTACACAAGAGCCACACTTCTGCAGCAAGCTTTGAGTCTAGATACACTACGAAGAGATGTTATTTAACTGTGTCATCTTAGGCATTCGCTCTCTGGTCCTGCTCCTAGTATTAATTTTAGAGGTGGTATTGAATTTCACCCCCACATCTTCCAAGTACATACTGCCAGTACTATTAGCCAGCGCTATACCTCTGAGAGGCTACCGCATGTGACAGTGTTGGAAATTGTGAGCCCGATGTGGTCGAAACAACTTAATTGAAAGTCTGCCTTGGCTTTTCTATTCAATTAATCTGTCTCCTGTTGAAATCGTCTGGCCCATGACCGCAGTGCAGCTAGTCCAGCATGCACTTCTGCTGATACACCATATTACCTTTGGCAATTGCGGACTCTGCCACATACTTATAAAACATCAAAATCCTATTTCAATCAATGTCGAGGAGAGTAGCGGCGAGTATGGTGGCGGTAACACTCAATACACTGATTTTATCGTCTTCTTCACTCTTTGCAGAAGGATGTTTTTTTTTATATTTCTTCTTTAGAATGCGAGTTATCTCAAACAAATTTTGGCTTTGATATTTTTTATTTTTTTTTGTTACTCTTTGGATGCTCGGCAGTATAAAAAAATTTTAAACTTGCATAGCTAATTAAATTTAAAACACATTTATTCAATGTATAATGTGTGTACTTTACTATCAGAGTGGATAATGATACAAATTGCAAACAGATTTTTCTCTAAAGTCTCTTACCATATACAGTCACTCAAAAAAGTATTGGGACACTTGGCATGCATAACTGGCATGTAAAGCCATTTATAAAAATATTTATCACATTAAAACAAAAACAAAATGAATTAAGAAATATTTTAACATTTGGTGTACAGTATATAAGGAAAATTTTATTAGTGCTATAGAATTATAATATTTGATCTAGTTTTTTAAATATAATTCAAAGGCACACTGGAGTCAAAAAAGTATTGGGACACTTTTGAAATGAGAAATTTAACAAATCTAGTGGCATTAATAGAATTTAATTTCACACTACTTTTTTAGACTAGAAGTTTAAACACAAATGTTTCTACGGATAAGATTATTTGTAGAAAAAATCGCGAGAAACAAAGATATATTGGTTGATGGGCGAAATCTCGTAATAAGTCATTGGAAAGATGGGAAATCAATTCACTGTATAGGAAAATATTCAAATTGAGTAAATCTACTGATTTTTTAACATCATTAACAGGTCCAAGAAAACAAACAGTGTTGAAAACAAGCAAAGATCAGGGCGTTCAAGGATATTTAATGAACGTGAAGAGAGGTGGATTGTGAGACAAGTACACATTAATCCGAGAACTAGTGCATTAAAAATGACTTTGTAATATAAAAGTAGGTAAGGAAAATCAGTAAATCCTGAAGCTATCAGAAATGTTTTAAGAAAACATAAGTATCATGGCAGAGTACGTACCTCAAAGAAAGCCCTAAATCAGCAAAGCAAATAGACAAGCTAGGTTGGCATTTGTTAGAATGTATGTAATGCAGCCAACAGAATATTGGGAAAATATAATTTTTTTTGATGAAAGCAAATATAACATTTTCGGATTGGATGGCAAGCAAAAATTTTGGTGGAAATCAAATACAGCATTGCATATCAAAAATTTACGACCTACTGTCAAATATGGAAGGGATAACCAAATTGTCTGGGGCTGCATGGCTAGCTATGGTTCCGGGAACTTACATTTTATTGATGGTATAATGAACAAATATGTCTATTAACTTGATATTCTCAAGCGAAATTTAAAGCAAAGTGCGAGCAAGCTGGGAATCTCAGGATATTTTAAATTGTACCCGTGACAACTGCAGATATTTGCAAGTAATGGGACCTCTACCACTGTCCTAGAGTTATTAAAACTCCAGCACAAAGTCCAGACCTTAATCCCATTGAACATGTGTGAGATTATTTGTAGTAAAAACTACATGAGCACCAAACTTCTAGCAAGCAGGAATTGAGAAAATATTTGGTCGAAGAGTGGACCAATAGATCGTTTTGCAAAAAATTGATCCAATCCATGCCAAATAGTCTTCGAGAGGTCATAAAAAGCAAAAAGGGCCAAACAAGATATTAATTTCTAATTTTAATTTTTCCCCCTTCTATTATTGGGAGGTGTCTCAATACTTTTGTGAGAACCTTTTTTAACTCTATTTCTTTTTTTTTCAATTTTAACCATATTTGCATTAATGTATATGTGAGTTCTGTTCAAATTATTATTATTTATATTTAACAAAAGACCGTTTACTTCCTCTTTTTGGTTTTATTTGTATTTTTAAGTAAACTATTACGATAAAAATCTATGAACTGGTAGTGTGTCCCAATACTTTTTTTGACAGACTGTTAGTGTATTCCTTCCATTATTTTATTTTTTGTCAATGGAGCTCCTTTCTCAAAAATAAATATATTTTATATCTACACAAAACTCTTGATGTTTTTACTTTGTGCACAATACACTTTGAGAGAGACGCTGTTTTATTTTCTTTGTTACTAACTGCCATTATAAATGAGCCTTGATCTGACACAAAAAATACGTTCTTTGTATTTTGTAAATGGAACACAGAATTTCCCTGCTCTTGCTTTTATTTCTTTCTATTGCGAATCTGTGTTCCTTGCTTAAATTCATTCTAGCAGAATAGAGAAACCGAAATGAGCTTAAAAAAATAAATAAATAAATAAAATAAAAACAAGCGTATATGTTATAAAATGTATTACGATACATTTCCATTTTTTCGAGAAATGTTTGGAAATATTTTTAATACTATATAAATAATAAACATATCCTTTGTGGTAGGCTGCTAAAAGCATCACTCAAAAATTTTAAAGCTTAAGTGATAAATAACTATTTTAAATGCCTGAAACATTTTTAGAAAGGTAATTAAAATTTCAATTGTACTAACAGCTACAACAATTTCATTCAAAATTTAATACTAGGAGTATCTCTACAGGAAAAGAAAGTACAGAATGTGAAACTCTTAAAAGGAGTTTTGAATAGTTAATAATTTATTTTAATAATTTATATATCCAGGGTTTATTAATTCAAAGTTTTCTTTTTGAATAGTCTGGGTAGGGCATTTCTTTATATAACAAAATAATTTTTCTATGATGTTTTTAAAATAAATTAGTTTACGACTGGGGTGGAATATTTTAAATAATGTAATTTAATTTTTTCTAATTAATACGTTAAAATCTTCGATCTACCTAATAGACTAATTTTGATAATTAATCCCTATTTTATGCAAACGGAAAACTTCATTAAATCATAAATATTTATATTTCAAGAAACTAGCTCTAGAGAGAGAGAGAGAGAGAGAGGTTGGATGGAAGCACTTGGTTCAATCGAACCTTTATCACTGATCTTTAGAGTTCGAATGACTTCATGATGTTTTCAAAATGGCCATTTTAAATATTAAATATTTGAATGATAAAATAAAATTACTGTAAAGGGGAATTAAAATTTATACGTCTAAAATTGCATGAGATGTGAAGAGTTAAACTTGGGTGAAAAACCAGAATTACAATTATAATTTATCTTTAATTCGAATGAGATGTTAAGAGCTTTAAAAATTGGAACAAGTAAATAGAACAGATAAAAATAAGAGGATTGATTTAAAATTAAATAATTTAGATAATACCAAGGTCTATTAAATAGGGTCTGGGTCTGTGATTGTGAAATAGTTAGTATAAAATATCGAACGAACTTTTTTTTTGCATAAATATTAAATTGTAAAATACCTTTCTTTGAAAAATTGATAGTATTCTGTTTCTGTCTATTTGTATGCATGTGCAGAAGGGACCGGGAATCCTGTAAATTTGTTGCATGGGCTCAAGTCCAAGCGTTTAAATCTTGATTTCATTAAAGACTATTATGTATAGTAACATATTACATACTCTTATTAATGAAGTTTGGATGAATTATAAAGTATGAAATACCTGTTTTCACATGTTATATCCACATAACTTGAATGAGATAAAATATTGTGGAATTTTGTAGATTACCCCCCTTTTTGTCTATTTTATACAGATTTTAAGGACTGTAGATAACAAAACAATAAATAAGCATGGCAAAGAGGGCAGTTAATCATTATTATTCAAGTGTTTTAACTCTTCCAAACAAATGCGTGAACACTTCCATTGTTGACATATTTTCGTCATCGATTTGATGCTAACGTGCTTTTTCATGCATAAATATTTGGCATGGATTGATTATACATGCTTGATTTAAAATATTTTTCAAAAATTATTATTCAAATAATCGAAGTTCTATATTAAATTTTTATAAAATTCAATAATCCTTTTATTTTGAAGAAAACACTAGATGTAATAAAATTATGCATTTCATCTGAGCTGTTGTGAATTAATGCTTTGTATTCGTGTAATGAAACATAATATTATTACAAAAAGTATTGATACGCGTTTTCATGTTTTATGAGAAGAGAAATTTTCTAGGAAAAAAACCCAATTTTTATGCATGATTAAAGTTTATAATTCCATATGATTTTGTTTTTGAAAATTTTAAATCTTTTTAAGAAAGATTTATTAAAACTTTAAAGAGAGTAAACTTCATTGCTAAAGAAACAAACTATTCGGCCAAACTAAAACTCCACTGGGGCTGCGGTAGCCCAGTGGTCAAGGTGTCGGATCATGGCAGACATGTCATAAATTCGAACCTAGCACCACTTAAAACTCGCCGTGTAGGGGAGCGATGCACGTTAAATCTGTCGAGAGCTCAAACGTCTTCCCGTTAGTGTGGTGTGGTAGTTAGGAGAGGGGTGCCAGCTCAGGTGTCGTCCCCGTCACTTGAATGTGGTTCAAAGTTATGACTTCCATCACCGTGTTGCTGAAAAGTGCGACGTTAATATTAACTCACTCACACTAAAACTCCCCTGCACTTTTTAAAAACGGCCTTTCTCTATTTTTAGAACCAGAGATATTCCCCTTCAAACACTTCCTATTTCTTTTCTTGCGCTATTCGACTACACATCATGAAACAAATAATCGATAGTCTCCTAAAAATGAATTTAACGAAACTCGTAACGAATTCTTACACATAAATGTGGAAATCATTTCAGCTTTCAATGGAATCATTTCCTATTGTACAGCCTATTGTGAGAAACTTTTAAAAAATAGGGTATGTGACGAGTGAAAAATTCGATACCCTTCCTCTGGACGTCTGAAAGTATGGGAAATGCTTTTGACAGTGATGTATTGGAAAGCAGTTGTGTAATTGAAAATAAGAAATGAAGTCAAATCATTCGTGTTTTTTCCCATTTCTTCAGTGCATTCATTCTGGTCGGCTTCTCATGCGATATTTCACCCAAAAATGAGCTCAGATTTAATCAAAAAATATAACTTTATTCTGTTGTATATCAGTTAGATTATTCTTGTTGTAAGTACACAAAATATAGGAAGAGTTTCAGAAGGCGTATTTTATTTATAATCCAGCAGTTTTTGTTTTAGTAGATTTTATAAAAGGAAATAAATTCATTAACTGAAAATATATTGTGCATTTCAAATCCTTTGAAATATTTTTATAGAACAATATATTAAGCGTATTTTATTCATATACTCTAATGATAAAAATACATAAAATTTGATGAAATATAAAAGCTCTATATATTTTAAAAAGAAGGAATTTTATGCTTCTAAGATATACACAAGCTAAGATAATTCTTCTTCATTATTTTGATGTATTTTACAATCTTGTGACGTTTGAGATAAATAACGGTAGCGTGATATTGATTAATTTAAACATTAAGTTTCTTTATGTCACAGCTATTATTTACATAACTACACATTGAAGTTATTAAATATATTAGAATATTATTAGAGATCAAAACAGTGGTTTGTGAGAGGAGGGATCCCTTTGGCAACTGCTCTCTTGAAGGTTCAAAGCATCTCGCTTTGGCTCTCCCTTTCTCTACTAGGGGATCAGGGGGGGGCGCTTTTTAGCATCTCTTTACATCCTGCCAGTGACGGGAAATGGTCCCTCGTGATGTCAAAGGTCGACGGGTGTTCCAAGATGGTACTACTCAATAATTCAAAGTTGCACAAATGACGTGTGGGGATTACTTCCACAAAGACGCCGATTACAATTGCTAGACGCGGAAACGTTACAACCAAAATACTAAGAAATAAAGTGCATGAAATTCAAGTTTGGCTCGTTTTCTCAACCTATATCTAATACCATCTACTATTTTCTCTGTGTTAAAAATTAATTTTAAATTCATAGTAAATGTTAGTGATATTTTTGCATGAAATGCTTAACCTTCTATTAATGTAATTACAAAAAGGGCAACGCTCTTATTCTTTTAATTATTCCGAAATTCGATAACGGATGCATTAATCAAAACATTCGATCAATGTGTGCTTTAAATTATTATTTAATAATAAATTTACTGATTTTAGATGTTTCTCTTAAGCTGCACAATGTTTTGAAAATATTTTTGCATTGATATTTTGAGTTTTTCAAAGGGAGAGCACGACATGGAAAATTAATTTTTCGTAGTATTAGTATTCCTTTTTAGGGCATTCAACCCTCAATGTAATAGCGCTGAATAAACACATTTAGCTTATATGTAAATAAATTTAATGAAGCTCCAGCGGTGGAGTACCTGCGTACCACGTGGTCGCTTAGGGTTCGAGTCCATTTCTTCATCAATTCATTTAATTAATTTTACAATTAAATACATTTATTTAAAAAAGCTTATTAAATATTAAAGGCTATTTTATAAAATTATAGTAGCTATTTTTTATTTTTTGAAATAACAAAATACTTATATAAAATGCAATTATAATACTTATTTTTTTTAAAATACGCAAAAATCATTTAAAATATCATTTAACATTTAAAAAACCTTTCCTTTTAAATAAGTGTATTTAATTGAAAAAGAAGTAACTAGTTGTTCTCGCGACTCTAACCCTAAGCGACCACACGGAACATTACTGCGTAAGCCATTGCGCCACGAGATTTTCATAAAGCTTATTTATATACAAGTTAAATATGAAATTTCGAAGGCTATTTTCTCCGAATTAAATTTCCATTCGGCGCTATTACATTGAGAATGGAACACCCTGAAGTAAGGTGACCAGTTTTTTAACAATGAAAAGGAGGGTGAAAATTTTATGATAAAATTGCAACACAGATATATATGAAGCATTTTATTAACTCAAGCAAAAATACAAAATATGCCTCCTCTGAATGAATTTTTTTTGTCAATATATCATTTTCTAATATATCGAAATTTCGGAGCAAGAATATCTTTCCTGCTGAGCTTTACGGTAAGTGCTACAGCTAAAATATCAACATTCAATCTTGATTTCTCCCTTATCCAAACATCATTTCCAATTGAAAGAGCTCCTGCTGCATCGGTTTCAGGGCAGCACAAAGTAAATTAAACAAGAAAACTGTGAATTTTCATATGGAAAAAAAAAACGTGCTTAGTTTTTTAAATAGTTAAATACTTTCACCAATCTTTCTCAATTTAAACGTGTTGATTTTCCCATTGTTCTAATTTATTAAAATTTAAATATTTATTCAGTCTTTTAATTTCTTCAGACAGACAATCGTCATTGATTTTAATATCAGGCATTTCTCTTTCGATAAAAACTCAACATATTTTTCTATATCTGTCGAATTTACTTGCGATGTAGTCACAAAAATCCAATTGAAAACTGTTATTTCGTGTGATGTTTGATCCAGGCTATTTTCCGACATATTGAAAACTTGTTTTGAACAAATTCTGCCCTTTGGTAAATTTTTCCTTTAAGCCCGAATTTGATTCATCTACGTTGGCAATTTCCTTTTTTTATTTAAAAGGAATAAGTTTTTCTTCCACTCGGGATTTATATTGAAGGACAAAACCGTACAAAATAAGCCTTTCTATAGCTGTAATACATAGTGATTCAGAACATTTCATTCAAATTTCGTGGGAAGGTAGGGAATACGTCAGGAAACTAACTTCACAGGGGAAAGTATGTCCCCAAATGTACGCGTGCGTATGTAGAGGGCACTGCATATATATTTACCCAGTATACAGCTCAGTCGACCACTCTTGCTGTCATCAATGTACAAGATGGCTTACTATTGATGAGAAGAGGTCATCACACACACACGCATAGAAATTGTGCTATGGGCTGGAGCCCCATCATTTTGAAACTAAATATCTCGGCGGATATGTGCATGAACCCATTCCAGCAAAGTTAGTAAAACTCTCAATAAATTTTGGGTATTTCCGGCCTTCCAATCATGGTGGTAGCAATTAAGGTCCCAACAGACTGTTACCAATGATTCCAGCCCACATATTTATGGCAAAACGAAGTTGCACAGCGTGACTTCTCATACCTTAATGATTATTGTAAACCCACACACGTGAATTGTGTGCATTGAACATATCCTCAAGACTGAATTACGCTTCCTCTGTAAAAATAGCAGAAGCTGGAAAATTGGTTCCCCGACACGTTTCTGTATGAACTATTGTGCAAATTTTACACACTTTGGATAACCTTTAGGCTGCAGTAACTGCACCCTTTGCAGATGGCAAGAATACATACCCTGCTCGTGGCATATTCGCCACACTGCTGACTGACAGATCCCAAGCTGCTGAGCAATATCTCGTGTGTTACTATTCTGATTACCTTTAAAGGACTGTAAGATTCTGTCTTCGATGTTGACTGACCACGTCAATTGTCTTATGTCCGTATCATGCTACATTTGGTTCTGTGGAATTCTTCTATCAGGGTGTCGGTTTTCGTAAACTATGCTCGGCGTCCCCTTTTCGCTTGCCCTTGAGCAAGCTCTTGATTCGTAAAACGACTCATCTTATCACTTGAGAGTCAGCTCGTACTCTGATGACAGTAGAAGTAGTCGGCCGAGCTTCATACTGGTTGGAGAAGCGCAGTTGGGACATACTTTCCCATGTGAAATCGGTTTCCTGACGTATTCTCTATATACTCACGAAATTCGAACGAAAAGTTTTGAATCACTCTGTATGTTCGTAATCAATCTTTTGAATAGTTTCGTGGCATATAGATGCCTGATTATGATATCTCTGATAATTCATACCGTATTGGCACATGGCACATAACTGTTTGTCGTCGCATCTCTGATCACAGATATTAACAGATTAGTTTTAAAATATTGAAAAGGAGATCAAGTAGGAGGACACTTTAAAGGAGGATAGAACCTATAAAGGAAGGACTGTCCTCTCTAAAGAAGAATGATTTGTCACCTTATCCTAAAGGAATACTACTATTACATAAAGTCTCGTCTTAAAATGAATTTCCCTTGTTGGACACTCCTCTTGTTAATGTAGTAAAATGTATGCATACAGTGTGTCATAATTATTTAATACTGTTATTTTAAAACTAAATAAAAACAAGTGTAATCACGTTTTTTTAGGATCTATATTTAAAATAAGCTCCTTTGATTTCAATACATTTGTTATAGCAGCGTAATAGCAATTCAAATATACCTGCTTCAAATTCACTTAATTGAATTGTCTCCGAATTTCAAATCGAATCTGCTTAGCTTCATTCTATTTTCGGAAAGAAGAAAAGATGTAGTATGCTAAATGAGGTGAATATGTTGATCATTTAACACACAGATGTTATTTTCTTCTTTTGAAAATCGCTACAACTTCAGTGAGTTGTTTCTGCGTGCATTATCATGTAATAAATACGAACGTTTTTTATTCCGATAATCTGGAAGAATGCGATGAATTTTGAACATGAAACGTTTTGAAATATTTGAATAATACTCATCTTTAATTGTTCATCTGCTCGGAACAAATTCTTGTGGAAAATATTCTTGCTTACGAAGAATGCGATGAGAATTGTTTGTGTCTCGTAGGCTATCCAGCGATAGTCGTCAAAATTCTTCGACACACTGTATGTTTCAAAATTCCTACTATTAGCTCACACTCTCTTTATATTTATTTATTTATATATTTATCTTCTTCAAATTTTTTCAGTCCTTAATAAAATACATTTTAAAGCACTCAATTGAGCTGAAATTTTATATACACGATTATTTTGGATGACAATACAGTAATTTAATTATAATTAATACAATTTAATTGAATAAAACTAATTATTCAAATAATTACAAATACAGCCACGTTGGCATCACTTTTGCCGACTTTTGTCAAAACTTGAAAATGTGTCTTTTTTGCATTTTAAAGTGCTCAGTTGAACTGAAATTTTATATACACGATTGTTTTGGAGGATAATACAATATTTGATCATAATTAATAAAAATTAATTGCCAATAAATGTTGCGATTCTGTCATATGTATGTACATAATTATATTAATTGTATTGTAACTGTTCAATAAAAAGTAACTAAAATAAAATTTTTGTCTGTTGATCTAAGTAGGAATTAACTTAAATTTTTTTTTTTTATATTACTTGTTAAATACAATATTGTCTATTATACAGAACATCACGAGCATAATTAAGTTTAAAATACTGTTTTTATAGTAGTTTTTTTTTTAAAAAATAATACATCTTAGATATTATACATGAATCACCTATGTACAGGGTGTATTTGTACAGCGGTTATAAAGTTTCAGGACAGATAGAATACACCTTGACAACGAAAAATGACACAGAAATGCATGGTGGAAAAAGCTTCTCTGGGGTGGTAGTGGTGACACAAAACACAAAGACAAAACAAGAAGAAGGGAAGAAAACATGTTTATTATTCTTAGTATAGAAAATATGCTGGAAAGCCATTAGTTCGTGTGCACGGTAGGTGGCGCTACTTAAGCCAACGCATCAGATGACGGGGCACGCGTATCAGCGGTTTTAATTGCCACACTCGCTATGAAACTTCATTTCATCTGCCGACAAAGTGGTAGTAGGATTAAATGTTACACAAATGCTGAGCTCACTGATATGCATGTGGCATTCGGGGCTACTGACTGCAATGGGTGAGCCGCAAAGAGATTGTACGCCCAACGTTTCCCCAGGAGGCAAACTTCCAGCCATGCCTTCCTTGGACACTCACTTGCACCAGGGTTTGTCCGACATCAAATCCTTCATCGTGGACATATTGGAATGTGAGAGATAAATAAGAACGTCTAACAACGAGGAGACTCTGATGGATATGCTACAAAAGAATCCCCAGACCAGTATGCGTCATCATCACCTTCAGTCATGTCGAGGTTTCCTATATGACCGTCTGCTGGTTCTTGCGTACTAACGACCTGTACCCCTATTGTCCCTTTAATGTTCTTTTTCTTATTTTGTTTGCAGCACTAAGGATAATAAACATGTTTTCTCCTCTTATTCGTGCTCTATCTTTCTTGTGTTTTGTGTCTTTCCTTCAAAGCCAGCAAAGCGTTTACTACCATGCATTCTTAAGGGATTTCCCATCCTCTAGGTATACTCGATCGAAAGTTGTACTTATACACCCTGTAGAATGTATTTAGCCAGGGGCGTAGCTATCGTCGTCTCAGTGATACGGGGCCCCAGCACGTGTAACTACGGTGCCACTAACAGGGCTCCCATAGCTAAAAAGGGGCCTCGAAGGAATTTTGATACAGGGCCCAGTCAGTGTATTTAGCATATTTAAATTTTTAAAATTTCCCACGGTCTTAGGTTTTAATCTGATTCATTAAAAACAGGAATTGAAATTTTGATGTTTTTATCTACACGAGGAGGAGAATGTGTGAATCCTAAACACATTTCTGTAATTTTTTGGTTAATATGAGATGTGACACACACAAACGAGACTGATCCAATAAATCAGTCTACTTAAAGAGTGAGTTCTCTGTGATATTATCACCTTCAAAGTTGTACCTTCAGCATTCACACACTACTGCATTCGGTGCCGTCATTGCTGGTAACAGTTCTGGAAAGAGGTTTTTAGAAAGCCCTTCAGGAGATTTTCTGTTTTTACCTGAACCTCTTCACTGTTGTAAAATCGGTTTCCTTTAAGTAAATTTTCACTGTAGGAAATAACAGAGTCACGTGGGGACAAATCAGGTGAATAAGGAAGATGTTTAATCACAGTAATGTTTTTACTGGTGATAAACTTCTTGATAAATAGGGCCGTGTGAGCGGGTGCATTATTTTGGTGCACCATCCAACCATCATTTCCCAATTCTGGCCTTTTCATTCCTAATTTTTCCACGAAGTCTTTTCAGTACTTCAATGCATTTGCGTTGATTAACCGTCTCTCCCTTGAGGTGAGTGCGAACCCACTCATATCATGAATTCTGGCGCTGTTTTGGTTTGTATTCGCCGACCTTGGGCTACCAGCACGTTCATCTTTTTTTCATACTGTCCTTTCCCCCTGAAAATGGCTTATGCCATACAAACAAATGTACACGAAACAAAGTTTCATCTCCATAAGCTTCGGTTAATATTTTAAATGAGTTCGTGACTGATTTCTTTAGTTTCACAAGAAACTTGATGTTGATTCGACATTTTTTTGGCATAATGCAGTTGTACGCGTTCACTCAATGACGCAATGCTCCCAATTTGTGTGATCGGTTAAGGCAAAACTAGCTCCACATGGGTAGAGCAGGTGCGTGGGGGGACGCCACCTAAACAGTTGTTGCCAACTCTACTCTTTTTTTTTCAAGTTACACACTTATTCTCATTTTTTTTGTCAAACCTTGTTTTTCATCTTTTGTATGTGTCTACATGGGTAACCCAGAAATCAAGAAAACTAACATCTCATCACTATGCGTTATATTACAATGGATGATAAACGTGACTTTATATATACTGCACAAAATTAAAATAGATTTCAATTTTCAATGAAATAAATTATCTAATTTAAAGATTAAATTTTTGCTAGTTTCATTGTTCCTGTCTTCATATCTGGAATTAATCATTCAACGGAGCAAATGTTTGATATCAGTGATGTTCTTGAACAAAATACATCTATTTTTATATCTGAAAATTCTAGCAATTATCTGAATATTCTAGTAAATATTTAAATGAAACTTCCCACATTTATAACTTATAATTAAGAAAGCGAGAGAAGAAAAAAATATCTAACGAATTAATTTTAAGCAAATTTTTTTGTATTTCCTCTTAAAATTACTAAAATATAAACATTTTTTTTAAAAGGACTACAATGAAACGTATCATTTGCATTGCCACTTTAAATGGAAGAGACATGTCATATTTTCCTACGATATGACTTATGAAAGAAAAATGTTTATGTTAAAAGTGATATTTTGCAAGAACTAGTAGTTCAAACTTATTGAACTACTGGTGATATAAACTTGAGAGGTATTTTAGGAGCAATTTTGAAAGTAATTTTAACTTAATTTAAGTAATAAAAATTATTTGCATACATTTAAGTTACTTGAAAGTAATAAATATGTTTTGAGAAAGGCACTAATATATATCAGTATAATTTGTTCATCAGGTTATATGAACTAAAAGCTTAGTCATTTTCAAAACAAGTAGTATAACGAATTGAATAATTTTTATTTAAAATTTATTTTAAATACGATATTCATATGGGCAAATTAAACTATTGAACAGTTTATGAAAACGGTTTAGTGAAATATTGATTCAATATTAAAAACAATTTTATGAATTTAGTTTCGTTTCTTTTAAAATCATTTGTCTCATTTATCATTAGCAAACAATACATAATGAAAGACATGCAACATTATAAAAATGAAAAATAAATATTAATTATTAAAATTTTCAATTTCAATTATTATAATAGCAGAATGCGAGAAATCTCCATAAAAATGTATAAATCAGAAATACAATACATGGCAATTAGTTTATTTTAACGAATAGTTGATGTTTAGCATTTTAATTAATTTATTAATTAAAAAGATTTCTGAACCATCAATTTAAAAGTAATGCAGTTAAGATAATTTATGCTCTTTAAAACATTTTGAATTTGAATTGAACATGCATGGTTTATATTGATATTGTAAAACTCATCTACATGAATGATTATCAAAGCAGTGCTAAAGCATACAATAATACATGAGATGATTGATTGATATTTTTACTTGCTTTTCTGTCTAATTTACTTAGAAAATCTGTTTGACTGAATTCATTAGACAATGGAAACTAACAGACTGGAAATTCATCAAAATTCGATAAAAGACTAACAAAATTATCTGAAAGGTATTTTATATTATGTACGCATAACATAATGCATATATATATGTGCGTCTCTATATAAAATGTGTATATGTATATATATTGTTACGTTGTTCGGGGCTCGAGGATTTTATGCAAATCAGCCGCAAAAGAACAAGACAATTCTTCAGGAGCGATGTAAATCTATTGTCAAAAAAACAATCCTTGAAATACAGGGGATACATAGCAAAATTCGCAGAATAAATCTCAGAACGTCTTCACACATTCAACAGTGCTCAGACTCAACTATCAGTTTCTGAAATGCAAGTATGTAAAAGACAAGCACTCGCTCGTCCTACTCAACAGCCGAGCCAATCACTAGTCGACTCTTCACGGTCAAATCAATACTACTCCTCAACGGTACTACTCCTCCGAGTTTCGGCGAGCTTCTCCCTATTTATAGGTCTCACGGATTTTTCTCTTGCGTCATAGTTCACGATATTAGTAGATGTCTCCATTAATTTCCAAAAGAATCCATAGGGTCACGAACTCGCCTAAAGTGGCCAACAACAGGTTCGCCAAAAATTATGCCAACTTGGCTCTATCGCCAAGTTTCCATTGAATCACCATTATAATGTAAGAGACGATGTTGCTTGTTAATTGTAAAATTTTAACATAAAATAAGTATAACATGGAGTAATATAAACGTATTACACAAATAGATATAAATTATTTACACTATTTTAAGTATTCTTTACGCAAAATTCATTATAATATATATGTATGTGAATGTATTAGTGACTATACACTAATTATATATGCTTTAAAAGATATGAAATCAGTACAAAAGTACATATTATGAATTTATATTGGTTGACAAAACACCATTCAGTTTTTAAAATATAATATATATTTCACATAAAATATAATTTTTCGGATTCTCAGTCCTTGTGTATTATTTATAATATCTAAGAATACAATTTCTTTTAAATTTAAAAAATTTAAGCATGAAAAATAGAAAAAAAAATGATATTTTTCTAAATATTAGCCAATTTATTTTTTCAACAGATTTATTCCGAGTTACATTAATTATTTATTTCAATCTTTTGACATATTAAAAGTAATTTAATTACTAACCAATAGCTTCTTTTTTGTGGATTCTGTGTCAATAAATAATACTGATAATTATTATTAAAAGCAATTCGAGAAAACTAATAAACCGACGGTACTGTAGTATATGACATCATCATTTTTAACATACATTTATTGTACTAGATTTTTATAGAAAAAAAGATAGACAGAATACCATGCTCAATCATCCAATTCAATCTCACTCCCAAAATTTATGCTCAGGGTAAAATAAAATAGAATTTTGATATAAAAGAAAACATCCAACATTTTTATATTCCCACGAATTCAGGCATTTGAATATTAGATACACTGACAATGCAGAAGCATCCAGAGTGCAAAGATTAAAGAGGGAGGAAAGGGAAGAGCTAGTAATACCGGAGGGAAATGTTTGACATTTTTCCCTGCTCGACATAAAAAAGAAAATACGAAAATAAATGCACTACAGCAGACCGACTCCAGTAACATCAACTGTCCTCTTTATGCTTGCATCAATTGTTACCAATTTGCATACCGGGCTGCGGCAAAGGGTTAGACGATGCATTCGTAGAATGTCGACGTCAAATTTAGCCCGAAATAAACTTTAAGCATTTTGGAATGGCAAACGAGCTCGCTTTGGGGGTTGGGGAACAACTGTCGGGTGGTTGTGGAATTCAGTTTTTTTTCCCTCTTGGTTTTCTTTTGACATCATTGTGGGAATTTTTCCCCTTAAAAGAGGAAAGAAAATTGATGAAATCAATCTTTTGGCTAATTCAATGATTGAAGATCTGACATCTTAAGAAGTGGATAGAGATAAAAGTTTAAGCGTGATAAGCAGGAAAAAAGAAAAAGAAGCAATTGATTTGTTTCTCAGAGATCTTTTATTTCTGAAATCTTGCAATTTTTCATCTTGGCTACTGTCCAAAAGATGATAAATGAGAATAACTGAAAATTAAAAATATGATATAAAAATCATTTAAGGATCAATTTCAGTTCCAGAAATAAGTATAAAAATTTTGCAGGGGCTACTCCTCTTACATAATATTAGAACGTTATGGTATACATTCGAGTGGAAATATTCAATATTTTAGATGCAAAATTTACATATTCCAACTTTCAGAGATATGTGATCACTTTTAGGAGGCGAGACAATTATAAAAACCGTTTCATATTTTAAAAAACCCTGCAAAATTCGCATTTTTTGTGCAGATATCCGAATATGGAGTTTAAAAGTCTATGGGAAAGAAATTGATATTTTTTAGAGTATGAATTGGTCCAGATCAGTTACTTACTAACCATTATATAAATGGGATGATGGAATTAAAAATTTTTCTAACGTACCCCAATAGTTTTTAAGATATGTATGCTACTGACATTACAAAAACGTTACACCAAAACATAAATCAGTTAGAAGCAACTGTACAGGGCTATGGAGTACAATCATGCAAAATTTATTACCCAGATGTGACGACTTCTGGCAGCAGGAACACATCGTTATCTAGTAGGATAAGTGAGCCATTTATTTTAGATGATAGATAATGGTACTTTGTGCCAGAATTTATGAAGCATAGGGCTTGGTAGGTGATGGCATGCCCGTTCGTTCAAAACACATTGTCAAATATGGAAAAGTTGCTGGGAAGGGTAACATGTCAAATTTTAATAGTAATTGCCTATGTATTGAAGTACCTCCAATGTGTTCAAAAAGTGACCTGCATGGGCATCCAACAATACCTCATGCCCTCACTACAGATGCTGGTCCTGTATGAAGATGACTAATAAAAGCTGAAAACGCTTTTTTCCCTCAATCTATCCATCCACCATGATATTGTTTGTAGAGCTGCAATTCCTCTAAAAGGAGACATCACGCAACAATTTTACTAATTATTTTACTTGCATTAGTAATATTTCAGATGTTGTTTCACTTTCCATGTAGACATCTGTCGCCTGGCAAACGAGCCAAATTTCTATCCCAAGGTACGTGGCGTCAGTGTACGATTCCGAAAGTATCTGACCTTTTAAGCGTTAGTGCCCGGGTGCCATTGAGATCCTATCCTATGCAATGTTCTCGATTCCTTGATTTCATATTTATATCACAATGATGATATGTTTGCTAATTTACATCACAATTTGTGTGAATATGGATCATTACAAGGTCATAGGCATAGAAAGGGAAGAGTACGCATTCCAACGGCCGACACATTTTGCTAATGTTTTGCCCGCATGTTTTGTTTCATGTAAGGAACAAAATGTGTTGGTTACCGTTCGAAGGAATCCGAGTACCATGTTAGGAGTTCGTGTCGCTCATGGCCCGCACTCACTAAGCTTGTTATTTTGTAATGATTCATATTCAAATAAATTGTGATGCAAATTAGCAAACATCCGACGGTCTGGTGCATCTCTTTGTGAGGATACCTTTCACGATGCAATCTTTCCATTGCTCATACATTTCCTTCTGCCAATTCGAAAACTAGGTGCATATCTGCCAGCTCAGTGTTTGTAAAATGTTCCATAATCCTCTGTGGGTTATAACAGCCCAACCGACTGCGGTAATGCAGGTCTCTGCATGCACGTATATATATATTATTTTTATTATAAATTATTAATTTATTTAAAATATCTTCCGTGCTTAGTTTAATTACAAAATAACTATCTAAATTAGATGGCGCAACTGTTTTTTATTCTTCTTTTGCTAAAGCCTCCATTTTTCCATCAGTTTACGCGGGACTTTGGTATAAGTTGCATGTTTGCTCTTATTCAGGGATTCATTATTATTTGTAATTTTTTGTATCCTAATTTTTTCTATAGAATTTTTTCTTATTATTCCTCTCTATGGGAGAAACATTATTGCTCTCTTTTAATAATTATATTTTACTTTACTGTCTAGTTTATCATCGACTTGTGTAAACTTTTCAACATGGATCTGTTTTTTTTTTCTATTATGTTGAAAACTTCTGCTGTACGAGGAAGGGGGACCCATAAAGCATTGCTTAACCTTAATCACTGGCCTAATTCAGCGACAGCTCTAGAAATCATAATAGGTCTCCATTTTAGTCCAAACACTCTTTTTGCATCTATATTTGTTGTGTCTCTTGTACTCTAATTTATTTCTTCTTTGGCATTGTATGTTTTACAACTTTTTCACTTTGTATTTCATTTTATTATATATATGTATATATATATATATATATATATATATATATATATATATATATATATATATATATATATATATATATATATATATATATATATATATATATATATAGTTGGATATGGATGCAGGTTATATATTTTGTAAGACTTTTAACTGTGTTTATACAAAATGACATGCAGCATTTGCAAATTCGCTTACATAGGTCAGACTTCAAACACTATCAATATTAGATTAAATCAGCATAGGTCTGATACAAGGAAATTTGATTGCAACAAAAACCAGGCTAAGATTGAGATAGGACACTTTCATAAACATGGATTCAATAACATAACTGTACATATATACTTAGAATAGTTCCAAATATTAAACAAAGATTATGGTTCGAAAAATTTTATAGGTTGATTTAGATCATATTATCCTTATGGTTTGAATGTTATCTGGAAAGGTGAAAGTGTCTTACTAACTTTTAAACAAAAATCCGAGGATTCATTATATATTCCAAATTTTGATAAATCTATTGATAATAGTAAAAATATTGGTTTAGCAAGAATTTCAAGAGCTAAACGTAGAAAAAGAGTTACTAGAGACATGTCAACCCTCAAGAATTCTATGTTAGAATTAGCTGTTAAATTTGATGATAACTACAACACAGGCTTAATTAAATCGTTTGTGTTTGGCATGAATAAAACTGAAATTAAAATTATGACATATATTTTAAGCAGGTATAAATTTCGGGATTCTCATGGTATGCATATGATTCGAGACCTTAATAACTATTTAGTACAAAAAATGAATATTAAATTAGATGCAAGTGAAAATTACTCTACAGAATATTGTACACTATTATATTTATGAATAAATCCTTTAACAAAATTAATTTTTCAAGTATATTTCAAAAATATCAATCCTTCTTTCCTATTAAAAATATTATTATTAAAAAGGCTTTCAAATACAACAAGAAACTTGGTAGATTTATATTTAATTATAATCAAGTCTCGGAGCTCCTAAGTTCAGAATCATGTAAATGTTATCTATATCGAGACTATATTGATGATTATCATCAGCACGTTGTCACAGGAGACCTTGGCATCGTGAAAGATGATTTGTTAAGAAATTTTATGGAAAAAGGTACCGGTTTTAGACTGATGATCACAAAAAATAAATCTAACGTTATGAAACAAATCATAAAAGATTTAGATAAATTCTACCTTAAAATTGCAATTAAATACGGAATGCCGATTGAAGCTTTCAGTCAATTTAGATCTTATGTAGCAACATAAATTCGGGAATTAGATTTCACTGTTGAAAATGAAATTGTGTATAAAGATCTTAAATCATCAATAGAAAATATCCAAAATGACTTCGTGATTACATATGTTGATAAGGTCTCTGCTAATTATGCCATAATTTGTAAATACTTTTACAGTAAAATATTAAGTAACCACATTTTAAATAATAATTCATTTCAAAAATCAATTCACAATAATAGAGAAGATGATAATCGTCTTTTAGCTTTGAACAAAAGACTGAATATTCATCTAAATAATATTAAATATCCAAGTATTTTTTTAACACCAAAATTTCATAAAAGCCCTATAAAATTCCGTAGTATCACTAATGGATACAATACATATATCACGAAGTCTGGGAAGATCTTACAATCTCTTCTTCAAAATCTAATTGATAACTTACAAAACACGGCAATAATTAAAAATAGTTTAGGGATTGCTAGAGTTACTAAGGATATGCTAATTTGTTTCCATGCATGGCTTTGATTTTGAGGACCTTTTTAATTCTATAGATATTGACGATATGATTAAGGTTCTACAGTTAATTTATGATAAATATGAATTATATACTTCAATGAAAAAAGAAAAATTTGATATTCTTGTTAACCTCGTATTAAAAGAAAATTTCATTGCATTTGATCAGAATCTTTATAAACAGATCAAAGGATTACCTCAGGGTAGTCCAGCTAGTAATTGTTTAGCGAACCTATATTTACATTTTTTTGAAATTGATCATGTTGTAAATGATTCTTACTTGATTTATCGTTATATAGATGATTTAATAATTTTTGGTAAAAATAGTGAATACAAACCAAATATTACGTTCTACCCTGATTATCTCAAGCTCCTTAAAACTAACTTCAACTCTAATATGGTGGAATTTTTGGATTTAGACTTGCATCTTATTAACAATAATGTAGTCAGTAACATTTTTGACAAAAGAGATTCGTTTAAGTTCCATATAATTAAAATTCCTGTATGGAATAGTAACTTGCATATATCAATTTACAGAAATATCATTTTGAATTTTTTATTTAGAAATGATAACTTAACTACCCACAAAATAGATAAATACAATAATATAAAAAAATTTCAATGTTGTTTACATCATGAATACCCTTTTAATTTTTTAAGAACTTATATTCATCACAAATACATTAACCGTCTTTCTACTTCGAATTCCAAAACCACCACACAACAATAGGATTTCAAAGTCAGCATGTTAGTGGTCTTGCTGTGAAGATTATATCATAACACTCATATCACAGTTTACATTTTTTCCACACACATCTTGAACATCTTACACATTATTGACAATCAACCAAATTAGAGCCTAGCAAATTTACATTTTTGACAATCAACCAATTCAAATTCTACCATATTTGATTGTCGTCTTTTTTGATATCTGTCTTTGCTGGCTGGTTTAAAAGTTAGCTCAAAAGATGTGTTTATGTATATTCGAACTTCTTAACTTGATGAATAATTGATTTTCATTGATGTTAAGACGCTTGATTCTCTTCGTAAAAGCTCTGTGAGTAAGGAAATTTTGTTAAATTATTTTTTGAAAAATACTTTTCTTATGTAATTGTTTTAGGATTTTTCTACTTTTCTTACGTAATTATTTTGCGATTTTTCTGCATTAAGAGTTTGGAAGAGTTTGTTACATAATAGTAGTGAGTGGTTTTATCATACTCTCTGAGTTTTCCATACTCTGAATTTTTGTTTATTTTATTTTATTTGGTTTTTCCTACCGAGTTGCAAAGGGGGAAGGTTGGCGCCTTCAAACTAGTTTAACCCCACTTATTCGGTCCTAAGTCCGAAATTGCTTTCTGACTTGCTAGGTTCTTCTTTTTTGTAGTTTCTTTTTTTTTATTTCTCTATAATTTTGTTCTTCATGTTCAGCTTTTATATTTTTATTACGCTATTTCTTGTTATGTTCATTATCTATTATTTCTTGTTTTTGATATATAATACATATTTCTTTCATATATATATATATATATATATGTGTGTGTGTGTGTGTGTGTGTAATTCTGACTGCAAAATAAGCAGTATGTCTAATTCAATTTCAAGAGATTCTCATTTAGATTTCACCGACTTCATTCATTTAAAACAAAAAAATGTGATAATTGTTGGTTGATCGTAAAATATCTTTACATCATGATGTTGTTTTGAATCTTTCAAGATGTGGAAGCTTTTGGATTAAATACCTGCATGCTTCTCATTAAACACCTGTGATAAACACTTGTTCATAATGTATGAAGATATGTATGGCATCTTTAGGAATTGGAACAGTAAATAGGGAAATCTTTTCTACAGTATCTTTTTTAAACCAGTTGATAGTTAAAAAAATTTTAAAAATTACAAAACTTTGATGTGAATTTTAATATCTATTAAAATACTTCTACTAAAATACTTGAGACAGTATTCTCAAAACTCAATAACCTCAGATGAGACTATGAAAAACGAAATTTTTAATGAGGAAATTAAAATTGAACAAAATGATTTCTTACGTGTGCATTAATTAATTTGTTTGTATAAATATATTTGCTCAGTTTATTTGTATATTAAAATGCATGATGGATTATATACAGTTCAAATTCCTTAAAATATAGAATATTCATTTTCTAAAAACTTACTTTTGTTTAGCTACTTTCAAATGTACAACAGCGACAATATTGAGAAGGTCATCAAATGTATTTTTTAAGAACTGTACCTCTGGTATATAGGTGTAAGGAAAAATAAAATAAAAAATTAATTTTTATGTTAGAACTGCAGCAAAAAAAATTAAGTTTAGGTACTTTAGTTTTTTTTATGATAAAATATAAAGTAATTTTCGTTAAAGAAAAATAGGGGGATTTTAGTACTTTTTAAGATTTGATACAATGAGAGAGCACATACTATATTTACAAGAAAAAAACACATAAGGTAGATTTAACAGATTCTTCAGTATTATAAAGGGTCTCAGGGGTGTTAATTTTTTTAAGAGGTCTTAAAATATAAACGATTTTCAAACGCGTATAATTCTTTTAAATTTAAATTAAATGATTCGAATCTTTTACGTATTGTTTAAAATAGAATGGGGCTTCAGAAAAATATAAAATGTTCAAAATATAATAATAATTTTAAAAGTCATAAGCATATAAAAATTATATAATAAATATTAAGTATTTTTTGCTTTGCGCACGCTATTTTCTAAAATATTAGCCTCTGATGTATAAAACTTTATAGAACTATACAATGCATCATACTCTTTAAACCCTACCTAATTTTAGTATTATATATCTTTTGTATTTTTCAAAATATTTGTAAAATATTGCAATTTTTTAAATATTTTTTAAAAATTTATAGTTTTTATTTATTAAAATATGTAAGTTATTATTCCATTTATATAAAAGTAGCTACAAAGTATTAGGAATACATTTGTCTTTATAAATCAACTTATAGCTAGTAATTAAACCTACCATTTTAGAAAATAACATGCGCGACGTAAAACTTAGTAAATATTTCTTATAGAAAAGTTTCTTATTTTTATATGCTTATAATTTTTAAAATTATGATTATATTTTAAATTATTTATACTTTTCTGAAGCCCCATTCCTTTATAAGTAAAGTGTAAAAGATTCGAATTATTTAATTTAAATTTAAAGAAATTATAACTGTTTAAAAATTGTTTATATTTTCAGACCTCCAGAGAAATTTAACACCCCTGTGACCCCTTTTAATACTGAAGAATCTGTTAAATCTACCTTATGTGTTTTTTGCAAGGATAGAGCTGAATTTATGAAATTTTGCAAAGCATATTCGTTATTCACTATTCAGTACTCGTTTATTTATTATCATTGCATTTGGTTATTTATCATGAAGACAAATAATTTTATTTTGATTCTAAAATATTCCAACCAAACGTAAGTTTTTTCCATTTTCCGAAAACTTAATCCCTTGAAGTAATATTAGATTTTGAAATTTTTTGTTTTAATTATTTTTTTTCTAAAACAGCAGTTCTTAAACTGTGGTCCGCGGACCCCTGGAGGTCTACAGCGCCTCTCTAGGGACCCCAAGAAAATTCTCCTGTGACGTTGTGTGTGTGTGATTTCCCTCTTTTACAAACTCTGAAAGGCCTAGTGGAAAAATTGAACGATGTGCTATACTAGGCTAGATCACTAAATAGTCCCCAATGAAGAAAACTCATCCAGAACTTGTATCAGGATCAAGAATATCGACCACTTCCCTTACAAAATTTTTTGAAAAAAATTGCAAAAAAATCATCGCATTTTTTATTTTATTTTTAAATACAAGGAAGCGAAACAAAACAAAATATGTAGGTTTTAAGTTGAATTATTATTTTTTACAGGTGTAAAAGCATTTAGTTTTAATATTAGTTTACTTCCCCGAGTTATCTCGGACAAATAAAAAAAAATTATTTTATGATAGTTTTTGAAGCAAAGGGCAACAAAACGTGATCCTGACATTCTGTACACTGGTATCAGATCTCTTTTCTTACTGGCTTATCTCTGGAATCTTTTTTACTGGAGCACAGAGTCCCTTTGGATTTGATTTTTTTTTCAGTATCAGGAATAATACTTGCAAAATGCCCTGAGGTTAACCTGAGTGGTGATTGACTAATGCTGGGTCTTCCTGAAGTGGCAGAAAACTCGTCACGAGGATTTTCTGAAATTATTTCTTCAATAAGTTCCATCCTAAATTGTTTAAGTGATCGGGAACCTCCTGATTTACTGTACAAAATGTAGGCTACATACAGAAGATTCACTCTTCCACTATTTTATAAATGTCCACTTCTTCATAATCACTATCTGAAAAATCATCGCTTTCGCTATCTTGTATCATCGACATTCTTTTCTTTTTTTTACACACACAAACACACAATGGAACTGTCCTGCATTATACATCACTAATCCACAAGCCAACGAGTACTCTACAATAGGGAAAACGTGTGACCTGTCCTGCCAAAAGATTCGCGAAACCAGCAAAACTTTGCAAACTGCCAATCAAAACTGAATATATATATATTTCCTGTCATTTCTTCCAGGCCGTGTAAAACTGTAATAAAACCAATTGTATTGACAAATTCTGCTTCGTCCGAGTTTTCTCGGGATAGTAATTAACTGCTATATACACGAACCCGAGATAACTCGGGATATTCAGGCAAGCTGTTAAGTCGGGGACTAATGTTCAAAATCTTGGGGTACGCGATGCTGCTCTGATATATAAAGGAGAGAGGGTGGGGATCAAAAATATTAAGAACCACTGTTCTAAAAGATTCATACCATAGAACATCTTTTTCGCATAGGTAAGTTTTGATTAACAATATTTTTTTCCCTCCATGTAAGCGCAATCTAACGTATTGCGCATGCTATTTTGATGTGATTATCTAAGTCATGTTAAAGTTAAATTATGCCTTATAGGCAAAATAGAGAAAGGTGGAGGTGGTAAGAACAGAAAATATAGAACCATATACACAGAAGAGAATGTTCAAGTGTAACGGATGCTTACAACGAAGAGAGAAGCTTTTAAGTATACAATGTTAAAACAAAATATGCTGGAGAAAAATTCCCAGCTCATAAAAGGTAACATTCCCTTTAGTAGTGTGTGCTCGAGAGAGAGAGAGAGAATATATAAATACAGGTTAATAGATTTCTAGACATGCTAGTTAATAGATTCCGTAGGTAGCTTTGTCACATACATGACCATAAGAGTGGTTAGGCCTCTGATACTGAGTAATTGAAAGCTGTTGAATTCTCCTCTTTCTAGTATATCAAATTTGTATACGCATTTCTAAGAAATCACAGCCGTCAGCTGATAATCATCAACCAACTGAAAAACTTGTGTTGAGCATTTTGCCATGGCAGGTAATTTCAAAAGATAGCAGAGTACTTTGAACTTATTAATGAATTTTCATTTCCATTACTTTATAAATAGTGGCTGTTGTTCCTATGGGATAGTTTTCAAATTATCATACAGTTAATCAGGATATTGAGTTGGGAATATAATTTAGGATATAAATGCAAAGAATACTGAAACATTAACTAAACTTTTATAACTATAAGAGACCATCATATAGATTTCAAAAAAGAAATTTCATGAGAGAGATCCATTTTTAAATATACCGCTTTAAGTTCGGATACACATTTAACCTATTTATTAGAAAATTTTGGAAGTCAGCACAGATATAGAATCTATAATGAAGCTACAATTAATTACTAAATAGTTCGCATCGGAACTGTTCAAATGTTTCAAAATACAAAATATCTAGAGATATCAGTCAGAAAGAAGAGACAGTTAGTTGTGTCACCTCTGAGGTGACGGAAGGTGGTATTTGTAGCTTTGTTTTCATGGCTTTGACTATCCAAAACTTACCAAAAAATAATTTGTGAAAATCTATCTTATAATCACATGTAAAATCATGATTAATCTTGCATAACCTTGAGGTTTTAAGTATGTACGCAGTCAGAATGTATTTCGTTTTTTCTATTTTCCTGTTTCCTGTGTTTTAAATGTATGATTTCTTTTACATTTTTTCATAATATGCTTTCAACAGTGAGCTAAATTAGAAATATAATTTTATTAACATTCTTATAAATAAAATTGTAACAGTTCAGAGTAAGTGCAAATGTAACACTATTTCTCTCGAGGATGGGCAAAAATGAAGGGAATGAACACATTCTTAGATTTCGCATTAGTTTACATCGATCTCAGACACTCACAGGTCATGTCTCAATTAATATTCAAAAACTTCTCTGATAGAGTTGTATGTATTTGTTAAGTAGAAACAAAATAGATTTGAATAAAAACGTTTATACCATAAGTTTCTATAACAGATAATCTTTTCACTTGAAGTCACTTCTCACTTTTTAGATGATGATATATATAACTCTTTTAAAGAGCAAACGAGAAAATATAGGTTAAGAGCTACCGCGAATCATTGGTTCAAAAGAAACGAACCATTGTATGCTGTAAATTTGTGTAAAATAAATTTTTCCATCGTGCTATTAATTTTACATATCAGATTTGTTTTTAAAGTTACGCTGTTTATTGGGAATCTGGATAGATCTCTTAAGTCCTTTTAAATTGAGATTTTCCTCACAAAGGGAAAATGACAGTTAATGAGTGTATTCGAGAGAAACCGATTATTATACACTGCTTGACAATTGTTAAGGAACAATTATGTTTTTTGGAATAATTAAGAATAGACAATGATTTGAAGAAATTAAACTAAGTACATATTTACTAGGAACGATGTGCATTTACTGTAGTGCAAATTGGTACAGATATCGTCACGTCGAAAAATTAAAAACTTAAAAATAAAAAAAAATATTCTGCGCTTGGATGATTTCCAAACAATCACAAAAAAATTGATCTTCAGGTCAGAATGATGCAGACAGGAGTACCTTAGTTCCATGTTTATTGACCACGGAAACTAATGCACATTTTGCATCTGTTCTCCATGCTCTTCCCTAAACTATCGAGAAGTCTTTTGGGGTTATTATCTCATTCCTCTCTCAAGGTGGGTTTGAGCTCTTGCACTGCACGGGGAGGGATGGTTCTTTGTGCAAAATGTCTGCCAAGAGCATTCCAAGCATTTTCAATAGGATTTAGGTGGGAAAATATTCTCCATTGCATAAGGAGAATATTTTCATTTTGCAGTGTGTTCGATACCTCAACGCTTCTGTGTGGCTGCGCATTATCATCCATAAACAGAAAGTCTGTACCTACAGCTCTCCTAAAAATGTGAACATGATCCAAAATAATCTCTCTGCAATACTGTTGCGATGCAATGTCTCCTCGCTCAAAGATGTGAAACAGTGTTCTGCTATTGAGCATGATTCCTGCCCACACCATTACGAACGGAGCGTACCGATCACGTTCTCAAACAAACTTGTGTGCATAACGTGTTCTACGTTCTCTCCACAGGTGATGACGTTGATGACCAGAATCATTTGTCACACTGAAACAAGATTCGTTGGAGAACATCACTCTAGACCAATTTTGGTGATCCTAACCAGCATGTTCCTTACACCAGCGTAATCTCTCTCGACGATGGTGTGGTTGAAGTGAGATACAACGAATTGTTTTCCGTGCCTACAAACCCACTTGATTTAATCACCATGAGATGGTTCTTGCTGAAACATTCGTGCCAGTAACGGTTATAAGGTTTGCAGCTACCTGGCCAGGAGTGAAATTTCTGTCCCTTTTTGTCACGAGGGATACATAGTGTTCCTCTAAAGGTGTGTTGTTCCTACTACAACGTCCGGCATGCTTTTGCAAAGTATTTCCACCTTCAGCGACCTTTTTTAATTTCGAGATGACACTCTTTGATACACTCATTGCAGCAGCTATAATGGTGATATTTTGACCTGCTTCCAGTCGTCCAACTGCTCGTCCACGATCGTAGTCCTTCAAATGGAGTTTTGCTGATATTTTACTCTTAATTATTTCAAGAACCGAATTTCAGAGAAAAAACTTTTATAACATCCAACACTATTTTTGTCAAACATCAAAGAGCATGAATTTTTGTATGAATCATGAGTTTGTATACACCGACCTTATACATATAACGAGTCCTGGTCTACTACGCCCTCCGAACTTGAATTTACCTGTATTGTGATAAGCTGTATGAGACTTAATTTTGCATAAATCACTTGTTCCTTAATAATTGTCAAGCAGTGTATATGCAACATATCATCATAAAAGATAAAGTAAGGCAAATATCATATTATTGCAAAATGAATGCAGAGTAAAAAATAAATTTTCAAAGATTCTTTACTTATTTTTAATATATGCATATAATGATTATTATAATTATTTAAAAAAGTAAAAATATCAAACTCAAAAAAGGTTTAAAAATTAGTATCAGTATCTAGTAAATTAAAATAATATAAAAAAATATGTTTTATTCAACTTTATTTTGCTATTGAAATTTAAAAAATAATAGATTAGGAACTCTCTCTCTCTCTCTTGAACAAGGCCTTGTAGATGACCCATTAGAACTAAAGAAGTAAGTTTTTAACGCAACAGTGAAAAAATACATTGTAAATATATAATATTAGTTTATTTGTAATCCTACACATTTCTTGAGATACTATTATCAATATAATTCAATTCTTCAGATGAATAAAAAGGTTGTCTTGTCTTAGGATTAATTTTCTTTTAATAATTTTGGAGATGTTATATTCTATCTTCCTGAAAAAATATTATTATGCGATAAATGTAAGAGAACTGATATAAAAATATCTTATGTAGCAATATAAGCAATTTTAGAAAAATTAGAACTAATTCTTTTGTCCTTATCCTAGTAAACTATTTTTGTACTTCAACTTGATTAAATGGTATTTTGTCATGATAAATATTTTGCCATCACAAAGTTCAGTTAAAAAAAAACTTTACATTTTTCAATTTATTCGAGAAATGCAATTCTATTGAATTCTTGCAACATGAAATAGAATAATATTTCTTCTAACTTTTCCCCAAAAATATTACTTTTGATTTGAAATAGGTACAAAGAAACTTTTTAGGCAAAACTTATTATTTCTTTTATCCTTACTGGCGCCTCTGAAAGGCATACCGAAAATTCCTTTTCGAAGTTTTGTCACACATAATGTATCATCTCCTTTGAAGAATTTTGGTAATTTTGAAACCATAAGGGATTGTGTTGAAACTATTTTTAAATTAGACATTTTTCAGAGGATTCCTTTTTACTATATGAGAAAGAATATATTATACTGAATTTTTTTATTTTTTGGTATATAATAATAAAAACAATAATAATAATAATAAATCAAATCAAATATTTTCTAAATAAATTATTAGTAAAAATATAATTTATAGGATATACTAAAGGTAAAGCGTATATACGAGTATCTTTTGAAGATATATTTCATAGTTTGCAAAAATTAATTTACAAAATTTAATAAGCAACTTTTGTAAAAAGTGCAGTCGAACTCTTGGCAATATATTTTATTCACTATTATTGTTGAATTTCTTAATATAACTCTAACTCAGTGGCACAACAGCCCATGAGTACAATTAGCCATTGGATGCTAAGGAGCATAAGCAGATGACCCGATCAGGTGGTCAGTCTGAAGCGAGACCCCCCAGTCTTAAAGTCTTCAAGCAAGCTTGGTACTCATTTATCAACCCACTATTGTAAAATGATAATAGATAATGGTATTACTGCTGGTGTATGCTATTCAAAATAATTTTGGAATTCACGTTGGTCTTTTCTTGGATGTATTGAAAACATTCGATAAACTTTAATAAAATAAAACTTAATAATTTAAATTATCAAGTTAAAATATTAGATCGAAAGCATATTCTAGTAAACAACGGCACTCCTAGATACGCTGAAGCCAAGATCAAGATTACAAAATATCCGTGAAAAACAACAGCATCTAGTGACGCTGAAATCAAGTTCAAGATTAACACTCTGGCAGAATCCGTTACATATGGTTTTCGTCGAGATAGACCACGTGGGTCTGAGCGTGGTGACAGCTACGCTCCACTCACTCAGGGAACCATATAATTCACAACACCCACTGCAATAGGGATGAAATGCTGAGTCGACCTTCCCCAGCCCCAGAAAAGAATCCGGACCTGTGGTGTGGAAGCGCGATACCCTACCACTCGGCCTTCACACGAATTTCTTAAGAAAGCAGCATAAAATTTCATTTGGTTAATATTCAACATGTTTCACTTAATTTTATTTCATTAATTGCGAAAGAAAGATAAAACTTGGAGAATACCAACAAATGTGGTATTTTTAACGGTTTCACGAAATGTTGGAGGTTTACAAAAAGCATTCTGAAAGTTGAAAGAGTAATACCATATACTTTTTTGCTCATAGACCCCTTGCCATATTTTTGGTTTTTGGGTCGAACCCTTCTTACCTAATTTTGAATTATTTGAAATTTATCAACTTAAATATATTTTTGACATAGCTGGTACTACTACATACTTTAAAAAAAATTCTATCTGCAGTGAAGTAAAGCATTTAAAACTTAAGAAGCACATGTTAATGAATTAAATTAAAATTTATTAGTTTAATACATAAAATAACGAAACAACTAATGTTTTTAATGAGAGGGATGAAAATAGTGGTTCAATAACAAATTTTCAATATTTAATACCAATTTCGTCGGGTTTAAACTTAAATCTCATATGTTAGTAAGTGTCCAGTCGCCCTCCCTTCATTTTTTGTTTTTGAGATTGGGAAACTCACTGTAACTCCCTCTCACTAGGAAAGACTATTAAAAACACTTTCACGATATTCCATAATTCGCGACAAATAACAGGTATGTCTTTTTAAAGCCAATATTGCTGACATCCATTTCTATAAACTTTATTTTAAGATCGTTCGGACCTATTCTGATCAGTTCCTATTGTAATATGACATTTTCTTTCAATGTGATTATATGAATTCATTGTCTACTGTGGTACTACTATAAAAAAGCAATCTCAAACCTTGTTTCAAAATACGAGTAAAAGGCATTTAAATGTTGAATGTAGTTTAAAATGTCCTGATGCTGTATGTGAAAAATTGAGAAAATTCATGATGACCAATATTATACTCCTTTAATTTAATTCTGGAAAGAAATGTTGAAATGCTCCTTGTCTTAATAAAATTTATGCTGTCACCTAATAACCACAGATTAACCTCACTAAATTTAGAAATTAAATCAGTTAAATTGGTAAAACCTGGTTTCCACTCAATCAAATTGTTTTTAAAGATGAAACTCATGATCTGGTTTAATGAGAACCACTATTATAGATCCCTATTTAAACCTTATGGACCCCCAAATTATTTTTTCGCGGGCGTGGATCCCTTGCAGGTCGTCATAGATCCCTTTGTGTCTATATAGACCACTTTGGGAATCACTAGTCTAGAATATATTCCCTAACTAGTATGTAATGCCGCCTACTTTAATAAAATTTTTTCACCCTAGTCTCTATGTGTGTGTGTGTGAAGAAGAACGACATCTTATTACCCCTATTTGCAAAAAATAGAACACAAGTGTTTTTAGTTTAAGAAACAAATTCAATCATTTAATAAAAAAAGTGCTTGTTTTTTTTGTATAAATACTAAAGAAAATTAAGTTCCCCATAACTACAACCTTGCCATATTAACTCTTATCTATCGACGGTACTTAAAAGTACCACTCACTTTAAAATTACATAAAATAACCATTTTTATGAATACTCTAACGATACCTAGTAGGAATATTCTTTTAAATCCACTCTGTCAAGATATGCGGCAGCACGGGTTCTACGACGAGTAGTTTTATATCAGAAGTTGCATTTTCAGCTGATATTTTGATTGGATTGTGAAGATTGTTATTATTGTTCCGAAAAAGTTGTTAATATCTTATTTTTTTGTGTGTATGTTCATGAAGACCTTAGAAAATTATTTGACTATTTATTTTAAGTGAACAGGGTATATAATTAATTTTGCAGTTGAATAACTTTATGGTACTTATAAGTACCGACAGCACCACTGGGTGTTGGAGCAAAAGCTTAGTTTTTTTTCGTCTGTGTAGCTTATTGTTGTTTTTCTTTGTGCTGGAGCGTCATTACTATACTGTAATAGAGTTATGCTTTTATTTGGCACTTCTTTTAACTTATTTGTTTTTATTTTTTATTGTTTTATTTTAACGCTTTCGAAAAATTTTAAACTTTGAATCTGAGCTTGTATTTTTCGCCACACTATTAAATGAAATATTTACTCTTCACTCAAAAATTAAAAACATTTTAATTTCTTCATGAGAAACAAATTTAAAAATTATAGGAGATTTTCAAGGTGTAATTAATATTTTTTCCCCTTTTCTTAAAATGTTCGGAAAAAAGAAGTTCTGTCTTCAAGGGGCTTTGGATTTATTACAGAACCTACCATCAAAAATCAGTAATGTACTAACAGATGATTTTTCAGATAAAGTCCCAGCAAATAATTTTCTGGGATTTTCATTAGATTCTTCAGATAACGATCAAGAGACTAAACGGGAAACAAAGTGCATTAGGTCATGTTAAAAAATTACGTCAGTTCCTACCCCAGGATGTATTGCTTTAAGACTAGTCGGTACCCCTATACCGACAATATTAAATTGAGCCATTTTAGGAATCTGTTTCTCAGAAAGTGTTAAATATAAAAACTTCAAATTTTGTCTGTATATTAATCAGGTTTTTTTTATTTAAATCATGGTAAAATGTTTCAAATATATTGTTTACTTTTTTCAAAAAAATCCATAGGAAAAGTATCGCTTTGAAATTTGTGAAAATTGTCATTTGTTTACGATAACTGCTTTTCAGCAAAATATTTTGTAAAAATCTCCAAGAAAGTAGCTCCATTATGTATAGTTACATATTATTTATGAACAGTAAAAATTGCAAGTACTTTCATTCAGTATTTTCAGTGAAAAAGGTACACGCAGTTTGAAAACAATCATTTTGAGAAAGTTACATTTTTAGTGTAAAAAGGCACTTCATCACAAAAATAATGAATTACAACATGAATTTGCCCTGTTTAATTAAACACTAGTATCTTCTTAATATTTTCAGCATAAAATAGGAAACAAAAAAGTCTTAAAATGTTCAGAAAATACATATATAGTATTTTTCAGTTTTTGTTCAAACGAGATTTTTTTTTTAGCATTTTGCATCAATTTTCACAAATTATGTAACAATCTGTGAAGAATTTTTAACTTCGATGCATTATAAATATCATATTTGCCCTTATAACATCATAAATATAATATAAACATGTATCAATATGCAAAAGTCATGATTTGGGAATACGTGATTTTATGACGATGCGAAAAGTTTAATTATGGATTTGTATGTTCCCATGCAAACGCAATTTCTTAAAGATTCAAAAATCAAAATTTTCTCTAAACTGTACAAAAGATTTCTAAAACAGTCAAAAATAAAACTGTTTTTATGTTTTTAAATATGAAATTTGTGTATTTTTATGCATGTAACAAACTTCTCACAACGACAAAAGCATTACACATCTGAGTTGTAATTAGTTTAATATTATTGAAAAACTTTTGAATATTAAAGCATAAAAACGTGTCTGAACAATAAATATAAACATTAATATTTCCAATTAAGTGAAATATTTGAAATATATTGTTTAGTTTTCTCAAAAACATGTAACATAAAAATATTACTATGAATTTTTTTAAAAATTGACATTTTTTGTCACAATATATGGACACCAGTCAAATATTTTGGGAAAATCCCCGAAAAACTCGCATGAATCTATATAGTTACATATCAGTAACATGAGGGAAAAAATTTCAATACATTCATACATTATATTCTAAGAAAAACATGAATACAATTTTAAAAACATCATTTTTGAGAAAATTGAATTGTCACTATAAAGTGCCACTTTATCACAAAAACAATGAATTACAACTTATTAAACATTAGCATCTTTGCAATTTATTTTGCATAAAATAGTAAAAAAAAAAAGACTTAAATTGCCCAGAACAGCATTTTTCAGATTTTTTTAACGAGAAAACATCAAAATTTTCTCAAATTCTCTATCAATTTTTAAAGAATTTGTAGCTTTCATCAATTACAGATATAAAATTTGAACAGAAAGAAAGCATCATAAATATAATGTGAAAATGTATCAATATAGTTTTGGTGTGAATTTGAGATGGTATTTAAAAATATCTGATAATATATATATATATATATATATATATATATATATATATACGTTTCGTAAATTTTTGTTAGGTTTTCGTAACATTATCATTAGGTCTTGTTGTGTTGCAGACAGTTTCTAAGTTTTAAACTTCAAAAGTTATTCTAAAATGGACAAATGATTTCTAAATGACTGTTTTTATGTTTTAAACATGAAATTTATGTATTTTTATGTATGAAACAAGCTTTTCGCAAAGGCAACAAACATCACATTTAATGTATCATCTCATACCTTTTTCTCAGAATTTATTAAACATAAAAACTCAAATTTTTATTTATATTAATTAGACATTATATTTATACTGATGTGATATAAATATATTTATTAATATATTGATTAATATATATTTTTAAATATAATAATTATTTTTTTCAAAGACAAACTTTTAGCTCACCGAACAATTATTATGAATTTATTAAAAGTTGTCATTTTTTTGTTATGTAATGACTGCTTTATATTTAAATGTTTTAAGAATATTTCAAAAATGTCACTTCAGTATACACAATTGCATTTAAGAAACACACAAACAGTAAATTTACACAATTTTAGAAATATAAATTTTAAACATGCATACACAGTAAATTTATACAATTTTAAAAATATAAAT
Organism: Trichonephila clavipes; assembly: GCA_019973935.1. Classification (NCBI taxonomy): domain Eukaryota; kingdom Metazoa; phylum Arthropoda; class Arachnida; order Araneae; family Nephilidae; genus Trichonephila; species Trichonephila clavipes. The sequence continues at coordinate 406,672 of BMAU01019514.1, read as the reverse complement.
TTTAGAAAAAATAATTTTTTATAAAAACATCTTACCTTTGTTCTAAAATTTTCAATTCAAATTTTTTTCTTAAATCAGCGCATTATTGTAATTTCAAATATTTTTAACTCTTTACTAAGTCTTAGTGAGTTTAAATAATCAGTAATAATAACAAATTAAAACTATATTTAAAGTGAAGATAAGACTTAAATTTAGAAAGAATCACTAAATTCTAAATATAGCATTTCAATTAAAACCACGCTTCCAAATTTGGCACCAAATTTTTTTTGCATATCTAACACAGTTAAATTTGCAGTTACTATACAGGTATCTAATGCGTATGAATAAAAATAAATTGAGGCTTTGCAACTTTGCCTCAGATTTAAAAAGACAATGTTTACATTTCTATCTGTTAAATGGGCGTGGTTCATAAGCTGATTATTTTTTTAAAAGTCATTTTAAAATACTTCTAACTCATATAATGGCTTGTATGTTATATCATTGGAATGGTTGCGATTTGGAGTTTTTAGAAATATCAAAAACTCAAAATCTATTTTCAAAAGGTTATTACCCTATTGATTGATCTTCAAAAACATTCAATCGAAACCTCACACAAAATGCATAACGTGTAATGAATTTTTGTGTATTAATGAAAAGGAAAACTGTTTCTATGAATATTATCAAATTAAATTTATGTGTAAAAGTTGCTTTTATGTGTAAAAAAAGTAAATAAATTTTTAAAATTCAATAATTTTTAAAAATAGGTATTTTGTGCTGTAAAAAAATTAGTGGTCTCTGTTTATTTAGCATTTTTAAGAATTAAAACTGTGTTAAAAATATCATTCGGTCTTTCTGTGTTATGAGATTATTTCAGACCTTTGTGGACTAACGGTACTTTAAAGTGCCAATTTAATTAATTAGCTCTAACGAATTAAATTTCCCAAAATTGAGTATTTTGTTTATGTATATCCCTTAATTTTCAATACAGTGATTTAAAAAAATATTGTATGAATAAAATTGCAATAAACCATTATGTGGTTCATAAAGGGTTATAAATCAAAGGTACTCAACCTTTATTCCATCCGGGACCCATACATATGGCAGATTTTCACGTAGGGCGCAACATGAGGATTAATAGAAAAAAACATTATAAGATCAAGGCAAAATTGGACACTTAAAATGTAAAAAAATTGATCAAAATATTAATACTCATTTTTGGTTTTAATACTATATTAGTTTCTATCAAACACACGTAAGATTTTTTTTCGGTTTTATGCATTTTTTCCTGAGTTATGGGAATTGATTTCCTTCAACCATGACCAAGCTCATAGTTTACATTCTACTGTCATACAAACATTACCGTTTGATAATATGATGTTTTTTTGACAAAATTTCTCTTATTTTTATTTCAAATATTAATTTATGAGGTTCAGAATGGCATCAAAGACAAGTTTTGACGAAATTCCAGACTGAAATCAGTGTTATTTGTTTATATTTAAAACTCAGTTTTACCCATTCAATAGTCCCTACTCCAATTTACTTCACTGTTTCACAATTTTTTGTTGTTACCAACCCTTACAGTAACAAAAGGGTAAAAATCTTACAATTAATACCCGTACGACATCGAGGGCAAAATTGCTGTCAGCTTGGTTGATAAAATTTCTCGCTACATTTTTAATACAATGTTCTTAAATAATTGAAATTTTTAGTGTAAATTGGGCCTTGAGTGAGCCACTCAGAAATGCCCGGTTGGCCACATGCGGCTTGCGGGCCGTAGACTGAGGATCGCTAGGTTGAAACATTACGTTCCATTGTACACACAGTATATATATATATATATATATATACATATATATTGTGGTTGTTTTTATATATTTAAATATATATATATATATATATATATATATATATATATATATATATATATATATATATATATATATACCAGATTGACAGATTTGCTGGTTGCGTTAGGGGTACAGAGACGAATTTGATTCACATAGGAATGCAGAGTCGCAAATACCCTCATTGCGAGATATGGTGCAAAGAAGCAGGAGAATAAAACAGAAATAGTAACACTTAAAAGGGGTACAACACATCTTACTGAAAATTTGTACCACAACAGGTGTTCAAAATTACGACCAGAAGTCATCCGGCAGGCCTTACAGTGGAGCTTCATAGAATTCCTTAAGTTCTAGAAGATTTCTGACATGACACGTGTCCTCTTGGCAGCTAAAGATATTCGACCTATCATGTCTTCAATTAAAGGAACGGGTGTCTCCTACACCAAAAACAACCAGTGAACTCGTTAAAGAACTAGTCTAACTTTCTTTGCACACTCGCGAAGGTCGTATGATGGGGAACACGCTTATTCGGGTAACGTTCCTGGTACAACCACCGAGTAGAGAGCCCGTTATAATCCGCACCTCCATATACTATCAGCATGTCGGCAGTTCCTCGTTTGAATATGTGTTCATCCTACTACCTCGAGAACTGGATCGAAAACGAAAACTTACAGCATGATTGGTGTTCACAAAACCTTGCGTTTAGTACCATCTTCCGCAAGACTGCATGGTGGAATCTACCAGAATGTCAGGAATTCAATGCAGCGTCGCTGTCACACTTGCCAGATGACTTATGATTGTAACTTTGAACACCTTGTGACGGGCTCACGCTTCTTTAACATGTCCTTTGGGTTCTTTGGGCCAGAATTAATGGCAACTCTTTTCCAAACAAATCCAAGAAGTGAAGTGTGAATGAAAGATGCAAATGAACAAGCTTTTAGATATCGGAACTTAGAATAAACGAAATAGCAATGTGGGGCAAGGTATGACAGTTGATGGTAGTTTGTGGCAGTTGATAGCAAGTAGAGAAAAATTAATATAGTTCGTGGTTCAAGTCTGAATGAGCTTTACGTGACGGTGATTATAAGTTATAAGTGATCAACTATATGGAAATTCAAGTTGCACACCAGTGCATGCAAATAAAGACAAGATTGAGCATAAGTCAATATTGATTGATTCTCCAAGCCGTAATAAGGTAGGATTGACTATTTAATATTATAATCAGTGATTAGGCGGTTCAGTTATTGATAGTGGTCTGAATTAAATTAAGTCTTATTATCTATCTATCTGTATATATATATTGTGTGTTGCGTATTTTTCCATCGTAGTTTCTCTCACATTAATTATTATAATTTAATTTGTTAAAGGTTTAAGTTGAATATCTTAACCCTCTGACTGGATGACCCGCTAATTGAATTTCACTTCGAAAGCGATCTCATTTTTTTAAGCTAGCTACTCCGAAAATGCTCCGATAAATTTCGCGAACTGCTTCAAAAACGAATGGCTGTTTAGTGCTTTCCCCTGTTAACGCCGCAGGAGGTCCCGATTGGTTTTGCAGGGGACGGTTTTATCGCTTTTCGGTCTCTGTGTTCTTCGAAACGGGAGGTTTCTCATTCACAGCTGTGGCCTAGGGCGAGGATTGTGAAATGGACGTTTTCTACACTTCACGGCCAACAGAGAGTTCACCCAATTTATTGCAAATATATATTTCATATATTTGGAAAACTTGCTCAATTTCTGATCTAAAAACCATTTAGGTTTTAAGATATTTTAATTTTCTGAGTTTTGATTTTAAATTCGGTTTCATTTTAAAGCATTTTTGCATTCCTAGATTGAATTAATTAAAAATATTTTTTAACGCAATCCAATATTTCATGTGAAACGGCAATTAACTACAATTTTAGTTTCTAAAATCATTTCTGTTTGCTCATGTTTTTAAGTTTTTGAGTTTTCTCACATTTACTTAATTAAGATTCATTTAAAGACCAATTTATTTTTTGACACATAGTTTATATAATTTAAAAGCTCTTTACTTTGTTTTCATTATTTTTTTTTCCTTTGAAAAATGCCATGACCAAAATAAACGCAGGCTACTGTGATAAATAATACTTGAAAGGGATGGAATATGACTGAAAATGGTAAATCTAAAATTCAGCTTTTTCAGGTAATATTACAATTAGACTACAGAATACAAATGTTGCAGAATGAACTAAATATTTCCCTGATGTACCACAAACTACATTATAATAAATCTATTGTAGTACTACACTGCAGTATTTTAAAGTCATGCAACAAAAACTTAAAAACTTGCTTAACTGCCACGATGGGGAACTGAGAAAAAAATAGATATTGTTTACAAACTTGGTGATTTCTGGATTACGTTTGTATAACTACTAAATTCTGTGTAAATATTTTGCATTTAAAACTCTTGTGAATGTATAAGGTTCAAGATAAAAGTGAATTTTTGATCAAATTAACAGTTATCAATCTTATGTCTTAGAATATTTTGAATTAAAAAAGATATTTCAGTCATATTTATTTCAAGTAGAATTTTCATGTAGAGCATAAGTTGGATAGTAACAGATTGAAAAATTAAAGCTTTACAGGCAATGGAATTTTTTTATGCCATTACAAATTTTAAATATGTTTTTCTCAGATTTTTAATTTTGAAGATGAGAGTGTTTTCTAATCCCTAAGGCGTTTTTCCTGTTCAAGATAGAGTCTTGAAATATCTTGTAAATTTTCCCTTACATATGTTCCATAACAGTTCATATGGATTTAGGTCTGAGAGCTCTAGTTATTTTTTAAAAATATCTTAATGTTAATATTTAAAAAAAAGTTGGGTTTTTTCCAGGTTTAGCTATAAAAATAATTATTAAAATTCAACAAAGAGATATATTTTAAATTTTATACTTTTTGTTTCCAATAACCTAAGAAATATTAATCACTTACAGTAATTAAATATTTTTAATAATTTAACATTTTAGAAAAGTTTAAAAAATTTCAAAACTGTTCAATGTTTTAAAATTGGGAAATAATGGCTTGTCAAACTAACCTATTATTTTCAGAATCTATATAATAGTATAATTTGAATATAAAACAAAAATTAATTTTACTGAGACAAACTGTTTACGACTTCTACTCATATTGTAAAAAGAATGAAAGATAAATATATAACATAGTGGCAGTAAAAAACACATTCATAATATGTTAAAATCCTGTCCCGATACAAATTTCAATGCATTTTCCAAACTGTAGCTAAAAACAATTATATGTTTATTAGGCCAGAAATTATTTATATTTAGATATATTTTTCCTTATTAAGTACATAATGAATAATGGCAAGATAATTTGTAAAATCCTGAAAGATTTTAATGAAGAAAAAAGCCAGACATAATTTTAGATAGTTAGAAATTTAATTATATAATACACAAATATGCATGTTTTAAAAGAAATAAGTTGGCTAAGAAAATGAAATTTACTAAAAATTTCCTGAATAAAGTAAATCAGATTTTATCCTCAAATACATATAATTGTAAGAAAAGGTTTTATTCAATTTACAATTAGTTACAAAAAACCTTTTATAAAAAATAATTTTAACAGGTATAAATAGCAAAAAATGATTTTATGATGTTTAACGACTAAATCGTAAATATAAGAGAAACAACAGTCAAATAACTCGAGTGCAGACGGCGCTCGCTGATATTTGAGTGAGAAAATTAAAGCAGCATAAAATGCGACCTCGTTTGAATTATATCTAATGTGCATATTTGGAACTGTTTAGCGTACTCGAATTAACTCAAATGCACACGTCAAGGGTTTATATTGCATTCTAAGTCAACACGGTGGCTACTGACGAGCGACTACGTATATAATTTTGAACCGCGGTTAAGTGACGAGGACGATACCTGAGCTGATAACTCCCCTTCCAAACTTCCACATCACACCAACGTGAGGACTTTTGACGTCGACGTGTTTAACGTGCATCAGCTCCTCTTCAACGCTAAACTTTTGGGGTACCAGGGCTCGAACACTGGACACGAGTTCATAACCACGACCATCAGGCTACCGTGGCCGCAAAAGAAAATAGCAAGTTTGAAAGAAATGTAATGGAGAAGTATATTTGAAGAAATAACTTCAAAACTTAACGAAAACCAAATTATCAAAATTTATTTTAGAAATAATAGTGAATATAACTTCGTACACCTAAAACCACTTTACGCAGTGTATTTTGAAAGTGAACGTTTCCCCTTTTAGAGAAACTTACCATAATTATGTCAAATTCCTTTAATTTTGCTCTAAGGGGATCCCCGAAACAACGTAATTTATTTGAAACACAAAATTACTTATGGTTGAATCTATTACAATTCCCTACAAAATGAATTAAAACCCTTTTTATCATATAAATTGTGTTTGAATAGGAGATGGTTAGTTAATAAGAACATTTAAAACGTGTCGGCAATCTATGGACCTGTGGCACGTGGTACAATATTCTTAGTGGCACTCAGCACTACTCTACAAATTTGTCAATTCTTGAGTGGATGGAAGTTGATAATAGACCTTATTTGACAAACATCTTCTGAGTTATGGACATTTATGGAACTACAAAATAATCTGAAAGATAATTCTAAGGATAAATTTACAGCTATTTTGTAAATAATTGAGTGTTATTGCTAGGGGATTTAATTGTTGAAAAAAGAAAATTGCATGTACTCTGCTTTCCACTTCTGTGATTCGGCATATCAAAGTAAAAAATCTTTCCTAATATGAAAAATATTTCGACTCCGCAAAGAAATTGTTTAACAACTGAATGCTCAGAATCGTGTCATGCATTATACCCCTGGTTTTGCGATATGAAAGAAGAGTCGTGAAAGAGTTAATTCGCATTACAATTTTTATTTAACTATAACGAAGGGAATCATTTATATTTCACTTTGTCTATTTCTTATTTAAGTAAATATGTTGGAAACATACATTTTTAATTTTTTTTTATCTTTGTTGAAGAAATAGTAACATTTTATATTGTTTATTTTTATGTTAATAAATGTATTTTATTGATCCATAATTAATATAAAATAAAACTGTAAATCTAAATTATTTACCTCTATTCTTTAAATCTGCAAATATTACCGTAAGAATCGAAGGATTTAAAAGATTTCCTACTATGTGGCACGCTGAATGATACTGACAGATTGGTTTGGCACGTCTTAGCTACACAGTTGCCGCACCTGATTTAAAATGTTGGGTAAGATAACCATTATATTTTTAAAATTTTATAAATATACAAAAGGAGAGTATTTTGTCAATACATATTTTAAAAGGAGTAAAGTTTACGAGAACGAAATATAAAATTGCGTTAAAATTATTGGTACTCTATCAACCAGACTTATATATATATATATATATATATATATATATATATATATATATATATATATATATATATATATATATATATATATATATATATATATATATATATATAAGAAGTACGTCGATAGAGTACCGTAGTTACTGCCAACTCGTGACAATGAATTGGAAATTAAGTTCACAATTCATTGTTATTAAAATATATATATAATTTACATGACTTATTTTTGTATTTGTTATTTTTATATTCCTTACTGAAAGCAACAAATGGGAGTTCATTACCTGCCAAAACTGCAGAGGCCTGGTTGTTTACTCCACAAGCTCCTACCTTATGCTTACTCTGCCCTACTAAGTAAAAATGCCGTCTTCTGCTCGTCAAGATCATGGAATTGCAGATATTGTTTCCCATATATTTTAAATATTAGTTTTCTAATTACTACATCAGCCTTTTAATAGTCTACACTCCTGCAAAGAAGTCTGAATTCAAAACTATATAAAAACTTATTATTCCCAACAATGTCATTTATCCCTTTATTTTTTATAATCTATGAATGCGTTAAACTATTAATTTGTTATCGCGACTATTTAATATTAAATGCGAAAAAAAAACCGAATAAGTTTCAGACTGAAACTTAAATTGAATTTTTCAAAAATTGTCATCGATATTCTCATAACTTTTACATATTGTCATTTTAGCATATCACACATCTATCTTCTATGCAAAAATCTATTGTAAGTTCATCAAATGTTTCAGCATATTTTTACTCATAACATGCAGTTTTCAACCACATTGTGAGGCCGCGGTAGCCTAATGGTCAAAGTAACGGACTCGTAGCTGGCGTGTCATGAGTTCGACCCCAGCACCACTGAAGATCCGCCGTGTAAGGGACCGATGCTCAAGCGTCATCCTTGTCACTTGACCATGGTTTAAAATTACGAGGTCCGTCGCCAAGTGAGTGAATATTAACGTCGCACTGTTCAGTTACATGAGGGCTTTTAGTGATGGACCTCGTAATTTTGAAGCATGGTCAAATGACGAGGGCGACACCTGAGCTGGCACCCCCTCTCCTAACTACCACACCACACCAACGAGAGGACATTTCAGCTCTCGATACATTTAACGTGCATCGCTGCCCTACACGGCGGGTCTTTTGTGGCACTGGGCTCGAACTCGAGACATGCCAACCATGATTCGATACCTTGACCACCTGATACCCCGGCCACAGGACCGTCGCCAAAAGCCCTCAAGTAAAGAGAAGAGAGAGAGTGCGACTTTAATATCCCCTCACTTAATTAAATTATATAAAATTTAAGGAATACTTGAAAAAATATTAGAAGTCGAATATATATATATATATATATGTATATATATATTAAAAATTAATCATATGATAATTTTAAATATCCAAAGAATTATTAGTATTTATGGTAAATATGTTTTTCAACTGAGTATGTGAGACACGCATAAATATCTTTTTCGAAATTCCAATGCAGAATTTTAGTGGAGCTAATATAAAATTCCTAGTTTTGCATGGTTAAGATTATAAAAATGTCCAAATTTTAATAACCTTTTCTTCAGTCAACCACTAATGGAACATGAATGATGAGGGATTATGCATAAATATATATTTTTTTAACTTCAATTTAAAAAGGATCTTTATATTTATTTATATGCGCAAATGTTAACTCTAAATTTGTCCAGATGCTTTTAAATATTCTTTATTTGAAGATTCAAGTTAAAAACTATAAACTTGAAATTAAAATTCTCTTTGAATGAAATTAATGTTCAGACATTCAAAGTTCAAGCATAATTTGTTATCTGAACAATACAAAACAAGGGATTCTATGTAAGATGCCCTGGGTATCTGGCTTTAAAATTATGAAAAACTAAAAGATTTAAATAGGGTTTTTTTTAATAATACATATAAATTTTTTGCAAATAATGTAATACAGAAGCTTAAAAATTATTCATGTTTAGAAGTGTCCGAAACTTTAAAAGATTTTAAATTTTGAGCCTTTTTTTTTTATTTTTTGACACACAACAAAATAACCATTTTTAAAAAAAATCCCTGAAAGTATTGATTAAAATAAAAAAAAATGAAACAGTAAATTATCCTCAATGTTTTAATATATAATTTGAATTTAAATACTACAGATATTTTTTAAAAACTTAGACATACATTATAAAAACTTAATTCCATTTGAGAATTTTAAGGTAAAGTAAAAAATTGAGAATTCTCAACTGGTTGACTTGCAATTTATTTCCGTACACTTTAGGGTTTAAAGAAATTCTTCGGTTCCTTTGGCAATCGTAAAATCTCGGGTCTCCACGTGGCCCATAAAAGTTCCCCTCAATGCCCATTGTGTCTCCCCGACCGTCTCTAATTATCTTTCATGATCGTAAACCTTTAAAGGGGGAAAAGAATTCGGAAAAATACCACCTTACCGGTTTTGAACACATCACTTGAAGGGGAAAAATCTGTTTGGTTCATTTTTGGTGAGTCCCCGGCCTTAGGAAAAATTCAGTGTGGTCCGTTTTCGAAGCCTCTCTAGTAGGGTGGAAAAAGCCGTGCTGTCCAATTGGAGGGTTAATAAAGTTATATTAAGATAATGATGCCTTCTAGTTCTTTCGTTATTCCTACACCTCTACGAGATACTACGAGAGATATGCTCCTAAGGGGGAGAACATCACAACCTGTTGTGGTACAAATTTTCAATATTTTGTTCCATTTGTGTGTTGCTGTTTCTGTTCTTTTTCTCTGCTTCTTTGCACCATAGCTCGCAACTACGTCATTTGCAACCCTGCATTTCTACTTGATTCCGAGTCATCTCCGTACGCCCTACACACCCTGCAAATTTTTCGGTTTGGTCGCGAATCACCATGTATATATATATATATATATATATATATATATATATATATATATATATGAGTGCAGGAAAAATTGCTACAGAGCTGCTTCATGCTTCATTGTGACTGCCTTCTAGTGTATATATAAAATAATGAATATTCATAGTTATCGTTAGAATGTATGAAAATGAAAAGGATAAAAAAAAAACGTATTAAGTGATTTTCAACAAGGTATCATGATTGGCACATATTACAAGGACCATTAAGTTTTGAAGGTTCAAATACAGTTCGTATATTCACGAATAACCTTTGCAAAGATGTCCTTTGAGCAAAAAACATCCCAGTAAAGCATTTTAGATCACCATAGTGACTATAAATACAAGTTGGATCAACATACATTGTGTCCCCCAAACTAATTTCACTATATAGACTTACAATACTCTAATAGATAGTATCGGAATTCACTGATAAAACTGAATGTGAAAACTCAACTAGAATTATAATTTGAACCGCACAATGTACTCTGACAGATTTGAATCACAAGATTCGAATCATTTGATGATGGGACTACCTATCTTACGTTGTCAGACGAGATGCATTTCTAACTGTATAGAGCAAATGGAAGTGTTCATACACTGCTGGACAATTGCTAAGGACGGATCACAAATTGCTATGTAGCATAACATTAAGTGAGACATGAGGCCTAGTAGGATAAAATATAGTTGCCACACTGTTCAGACATTAGAATAAAGAAAATTTATTGTTCTGGAAAGTACAAAAGCTATGAAACATCTGAAAGGAAAAAAAATGTTCATTTGATCTGCGTACGGAGAAATGGAACAATGCATCTAAAAGTCAGCAGTCACCTTAAAGAAAGGTATCAGTACGGGATATGTCCCCCGTGGAGTGTGATGTAACATTCCACACGTCGTACCATACTTTGCACAACATTATCCAGCAGCTGTTGAGGCAATTTATCCCATTGCTCTGTGAGTGCACGGATGAGGATGTTCTTGTTTGTCGGATAATAGTTTCTACCAGCAACTTGCCTCCCCAAAGCATCCCACACAATTTCAATGGGGTTTAGATCTGGAGAACGCGCTGGCCATACGAGACGTTGAATACCCTCGCTGTCTAGACAATCCTGAACAGCGAGTGTTCGATGACATGTTGCGTTGTCGTCCATAAAAACTAATTTATCACCGACAGCACCACGGAAAAGACGAACATGAGGAAGTAGAACTTCATCAATGTATCGTTGGCCCGTCATAGTCCCATTCGCAACCACATGTAGGCGCGTGCGGCCATTGATCATGATGCCGGCCCACACCATGATACTGCATGTCGAATATCGGTCATTTTCCTGGATATTTTCTGGATGATAAGCAGTATCATTCTCGCGCCAGATCTGTTGGCGTCTATAATCCGATGACAGACTGAACCTACTCTCATCTGAGAACAGTACGCATGCCCAGTCCTGTTCAGTCCAATTGTGATGCTCACGACACCATTGCAAACGGGCAGTACGGTGCTGTCTGGTCAATGGGACACACACAACAGGTCTGCGTGCGTATAGTCCTCCTCCCCTCAAACGTCTGACAACAGTTTTTCGGGAGATCTGCTTTCCTGAGGCAGCAAGAAACTGATTTGCCACCTGCTGAGCTGTGGTGCGCCTGTTCCTTTTTGCTGATAGGACGATATATCTGTCTTCTGCAGGCGTCGTACTTCTATCACGACCTCCCCCGTGCCGTCTACTACACATTCCAGTAGTTTTAAATGACTTCCACAGCCGTGAAACAACGCTGTGAGCGATGTCGAACTCCCTGGCAACATCTGTTATTTTTCGCCCTTCTTCGATCTTTCCAATAATTCGGCCACGCATAAAATCATCTATGTGATGTCGGGAAGACATGCCAGAAATTTTAAGTTCGTCTATTAAATCTTTCCTGTAAAACTTTGACTTGAAACAACAACTGTCCACACGCGTCAAAACCTTTAAAGCTCTTATGAACGCTATCACGTGATGAACAGACGTGGAAAAAAAATTGCATACTCATACTTCTTCTTACTAATATCCCGCACTTATTCTAATTTTCCACATTTTGCTTCCATTCATTTTCTGGTTGCTATGGATGATAGTGTTATTCGTCCTTAGCAATTGTCCAGCAGTGTATGTTAAAAACGCATGAAACTATAAATATTGACTATAAATAAGATAGTAACTCAGCTAGTGGCTGCGTCCTCCTTTCCTACCCATGTCTTATATTTATATCAGTTGTACTTTTTTTGTAGCAAAACAATACATACATATACATTGATCTACACATATATGCTATTATTCTAAAACAGGGGTGGACAACATTTTGGGGTGCCACTATCTAAAGAAAAAAACTTTGCACGTGCCAGTTTCAACTTTTTTAACTAACTAAAAGACATGAAAGGGGGGGGGATGTTACTCATAGGCTTATTATGAGATTTTTAAAACTTAAACGTGGAAACTTAAAAAAAGTATAACAAATGAGAAAAAATCACATTTAAGCCTTATTATTAATGCACTTTTATAGGCTTTAATTTTAAAACTGACCAATCACCAATCACTTAGGTTTATGTATAAAATTTAATTTTAAGAAAATATTAAAAAGTCAGTACTCGCTCACAATGTCGTTTTCGAATTTGTGTTTTTTTTTCACCAAGTAATCTACAGGGTGTTTCAGCTAAGATGTTACAAACTTCTAGGAGAGGTAGGGGACAACAAGACGACTCGAAGTATATAGGCAATGCTGGGTCGGAAATGCTTTCCTAAGGCTCCACGCGCCGACAAAATTTAGGGTGCAAAACTTCAACTGGTCTTAAAAACGGGAAAAATTGTCGAAACGCTTTGGGTTTTGTTCAAAATTATTGTTGTAATTTATTATTTCATAAAAAAAAATTCTGAGCAATATTGCTGCTAAAACATCGGTAGAGGGCGCTTTAGACTTTGGAACACTAGGAAAAAAGATTTTCAATATTTTTTTAAGTTTTTTGATGGCTTTCATAAGTTGAAACTTTAACTTGAATTTTGATACCAGATTTGGTATCCTCCGGGGAAAATTGATGTAAAAAAATCGAACATTGTTCAGGGCACTTAAAGCACAAACGGTGCTAAAAAACGAGCAAAATGTTGGATTTCGGTGCGGTTTGCGTGAAAAGCATTCCCTTGCAGACTAATTTGTTCAAAAAAATTTTGACATCGTTGCCAAATTTAAAACCAGAGGTGCTTCAGACAAGTAAAAGGCATTTCGACCGACCTTTCCTATGTAATTCCGAGTCTCATCTAAGTGTACTCTTCCACCAACAAGGTAGAGTACACCTAGACGACTCGGAATAACATAAGAAAGGTGGTCCGGAAATGCCTTCCTGAAGCAGTAAGACCATCGAAAGCCTGATACGTAGCCCAGGAATTGCAAGTGTCGTGGCAGTGAATAAAGCTAGCAGGGTTCTCGGCGAAAATTTTAGCGAGAGAGTGTTAAAGGCAGAATATGCAAATTTCACCGTCGAGAGTTGAATTAGCCGCCAGAGGGACAGAACGATAAGAAGGAGTCCGCTGGACGGAAGCTTTATTTCCATCACACACAGACTGGTTGTACGATGGCAGAGTACACGAACGCAGAGAAAGCAGATATGATTCTGGCGTACGGGGCCACAGATTACAATGTTCGAGCCGCTCAGAGGTTGTACGCCGAAAGGCATCCTGTCAGGCGGACTCCTGCTCATACCATGTTTGCTCGCCTACACCAGCAATTATGTGAGACCGGTTCATTCCAGAAGGCAGCACGTAATCGAGATTGGACGGCACGTACCGAACTGAACGAGGAAATTGTACTAGATATGGTAGAGACCACTCCCAGTTTAAGTACACGAGGTATCGCTAATGAAATCGGGATTTCATACAGTAGCTTTTGAGGATTCTCGATGATAATGCCCTGCATCCATTTCACTACCAGCGCGTCCAGTCACTAAAAGAATGTGACTTTGCACCTCGTCAGGCCTTTTCACAGTGGTACTTGCAGCAACGAATTGCAAATCCCTTTTTGCAGCCACCGTGTTGTTCTCAGATGAGGCGTCTTTTTTCGAGAGAGGGTATTTTCAACACCCATAACAGCCACTCGTGGGCAGCAGCGAACCCACATGTAACACGTACTCGGGCTGCACAGGATCGTTTCCTGGTTAACGTATGGGCTGGCATTCTAGGGGATCATCTAATAGGACCCTACATTCTGCCTGATCGCCTGACTGGTCCACGCTACCTGATATTCTTGGAACAAGTTTTGCCAGAGTTATTGGACAGCGCACACGTTACCGCTGCAACTCGTACTTCCATGTGGTTCCAGCAAGATGGAGCCCCCACACATTTCAGTATTTCTGTTCGGAATCACTTGGATGCAACATGTGGTGAACGATGGATTGGCCGTGGAGGTCCAGTGCATTGGCCTCCCCGATCGCCAGACCTTTCCTGTCTGGATTATTTCTTCTGGGGGCAAATGAAATCCTTGGTGTACGAAACACCCGTAAACAGCGCCGAGGAACTTGTAGAACGCATCAGTGCAGCAGCCGGGGAAATACGAAACACTCCAGAAATGTTATCGAATGTTCGACGCTCCATGAAGCGAAGATGTGAAGCCTGCATCACATGCGGCGGGCGTCAGTTCGAACACCTCCTTTGACAGCAGTTTTTCCTTCTTTTCTTTACTTTTTCTTTTATGATTATGCATAGCAGTTAGTAAACAGCTTTTTTCCTCCTATTTTGAGTCTTTCCTTGTGTTTTACTTCTTGTGATTTGGTACTTGTGTTTTTTACCCTCTTTTACTAAACTTTTTTGCTATAAAATTACTTTTTGCAACACAGGCCAACTCGAATCTCATTTAGAGGAAAATTGCTAGTAATTATTCGGCTTACACCCAACCACAAAATTATCCAAATGAGTTTCCAAGTTGCAATGTCTGAAAGCGCCCTCTGGCTTTGATTAATGGCTACCAAGTCAAAATTTATTTTGAACAAATTAGTTAGTAATGGAATGCTTTTCGCGCAAACCGCACCAAAATCCAACATTTTGCTCGTTTTTTAGCACCGTTTGTGCTTTAAGTGCCCTGAACAATGTTCGATTATTTACATCAATTTTCCCCGGAGGATACCAAATCTGGTATCAAAATTCAAGTTAAAGTTTCAACTTAAGAAGGCCATCAAAAAACTTATAAAAATTTGAAAAATTTTTTTTCCTAGCGTTCCAAAGTCTAAAGCGCCCTCTACCGATGTTTTAGCAGCAATATTGCTCAGAATTTTTTTTATGAAATAATAAAATATAACAATAATTTTGACCAAAACCCAAAGCGTTTCGACAATTTTTCCCGTTTTTAAGACCAGTTGAAGTTTTGCACCCTAAATTTTGTCGGCGCGTGGAGCCTTAGGAAAGCATTTCCGACCCAGCATTGCCTATATACTTCGAGTCGTCTTGTTGTCCCCTACCTCTCCTAGAAGTTTGTAACATCTTAGCTGAAACACCCTGTATATTAGGATTAGTTCTCTCTCTCTTCTCTTGAAAATGCCCATGAAGTAAGTTGTCTTAAGTGCATATCATTTAATTTAGTGCAATATATTTTATATTTTGTAATATTCATAATAGAAGACATTTATTCACAAAACATATTTTGACCCAAACCTGCAAAATTTCCAGCCAAATCATGTAAATTTCGAAAATGTCTTGTTGATACATATTTACAAAATTAAATATAATTCACATCATTTACAGCTGAAATAAGCTCCCCATGTTTGCTTTCCGATGTAGTATGTTGCTGTGGGTTAATAATTTCGATTTGAATTTCAGGTCGGTAACAATTATTACATCTTGCAGAGAAATTGTGAAAGAGTTTGTAGAAAGATCAGCATTTTTTTATCATTTTGAAAATCATCAAACCAAGTACTGAATAAATTGTACAAAACGGATACTGAATTTTTAAATCCATCATAGCTTGTGGCATTATTAATTTTGGTAGATAGTACGTGCACTAATATGAAATGAGAGTTAATCTCTTTTTTTGCAAAAGCGAAAGTTTGTTCACAAAAGAAGATATATGACCAATTAGGGTTGGAAAATTACAATCGTTTTCCTTTAATATTGAATTTAAATTATTTAAATCTCTCAAAATATCACCAATAAAAGCAAAATTCCATAACCAATCTTCATTTTTGTGTAGCAATAACTCATTGGGCAGTTCATTGCTTTCTTCCAGGTATTTTAATACACGCTCCCTCAATTCCAAAATCTCGCGAGAGCACTTCCTTTGGAAAGCCAGAGTACACAACATGAAAAGTATTTTCTGCACGATAATTTAGTATTATAATTAAATAAGTAAGAACATTTAAAATAAAGTTTGAGGGATCTTCTTGTCTCAGACAACCACATTTCAACAGAATTGGAAAAAAAATTAACTATTTTTTCCTTTAATCTTTTGATTTTTCATTAAATCTTCACGCGCCACTTTATTATTTCGCCGTGCTACACTGTGGCACGGATTGGCCATCATCTCTGTCCTAGAAGATTTATAAAATGTCATCCTAGTTAATTATTTTTGGGGAGTACATTGGTATTCAGATCTCGCACCATATACAACATAGGTACAAATAAAAGCGCAATCGGTAGGAACCCATTATTACAACATTATTATTTATTGAAGATCCCGCCTCAAATATTATTGCTATGTGTGTGTGTGTGTGAATTGCTTTATTTTCGTATTATTTCATCATTTTCGTCATTTTTAGTGTAAGGTATTGTATGGTATGGATTGAATTTCATACATACGAAGTAACTCTGAATCGATTATCGTAATAACTTAATTAATCACATCCCTTGCAATTATTTATTTATTTTTTTTTGAAAAAAATTGCAAAAAATCGTCACATTTTTAATTTTATTATTAAATACAAAGAAACGAAACAAAACAAAATATGTAGGTTATAAGTTGAATTTTTAATTTTTTACAGGTGTAAAATAATTTAGTTTTAATATCAGTTTACTATTCCGAGTTATCTCGAGAAAATGGAAAAAAGTTAAAAATTAGTCTTTGTATGATAGTTTTTGAAACAAGGAGCAATACAAAGTAATACCTGACATTCTGTACGCTGGTATCTGGTCTCTTTTCTTAGTGGCTTACCACTGGAATCTCTTATATGGAAACACAGAATACACTTTCTACTGGATTTGATTATTTTTAGTAGCAGGAATAACATCCAGAAAATGCCCTGAGGTTAATCTGAGTGGTGAAGGACTAATGCTGGGTCTTCCTGATATGACAAAAAACTCGTCAGGATGATTTTCTGAAATTATCTTTTAAACCAGTTCCATTCTAAATTGTTTATGTGATCGTGAACCTCCTGCTTTAATGTACAAAATGTTGGCTACATACAGAAGATTCACTTCCCCTATTTTCAATGCTCACCTCTTCATAATCACGATCTGAAAAATCATCGCTTTCGCTATCCTGCAGCACCACCATTATTTTGCTTTTTTCCCCAACGGAACTGTTCTTCTTTATAAATTATTAATCTACTAACCGACGTGTACTATACAATAGGAAAACACGTGACCTGTCCCGTCTAAAGATCCACGAAACCAACAAAACTTTGCAAACTGCCAATGAAAGCTGAATATTTTCTTTTGGTTTCCTCCAGGCCGAGTGAAACCACGAGAAAACAAATCGTAATGACAAATACTGCAATCCCGAGTTTTCTCGGAATGATAATTAACTGCAATATATACGAATCCGAGATAACTCGGGATAATCAGGCAAGCGGTTAATACTTTTTATACGAAAGAGTTTGTGTGTGTATCCACACACGCACAATGTAGCCCAAAATTGGTATGCTTCATGCGCGTGAAATTTGAAATGGTACAACAATGAGTAATGCTGGTGAAAAAAAAGATTTTTCAAAATTTTATCTAGTATTTTAAAATTCAAACGTGAAGATATTTTTTATGGTTCTCGTGATATTATGCAGTAAAAATTTTGGAGTTATATTAGTACGATACTTAATAAGATAACCGCTCCTAGCAAGTGAACCGTTTATGTAGTTCAAACTAATATTACTATTTAAGAAGAATGTTAGTGAATAGAAAGGAAGAGAGGAAACCTTGGAGACTTACAGAGGTTAAAACAATTTTAACAAGAGACATGGATTAGAAGGTTTTCACAGGACTGTACAAAGTAAATGTTAATCATTAGTAAATACACCACCTCATACCAGTAGATTTAAAAAAATGTGGCCAATTTCAAAGCATCATAGTTTTTTTTGAATTAAGTTATTTACATGAAATTTTCAAAGTGGTTTTCTTTGGTGTAGTAAATTTTGCGAAAATATTTTCGTCAAGCCAAAAAAAGCTTCTTGGTCATTTTTTTGGGGGTATTTTTCCAGCTTCCTCTTTGATTGTTTTTTGAAGTCCTTGGAGAGTTCTTTCTTTACATCTGTTTAATTGTTTTTTAGTATTCCCATAAAAAAATAATCGCAATGAACATAGTTAGGGAATGGTGAGTAGAAGAAAATTAACTTTTTTAATTTTTAAGCCATTTTATATATATAGTTGATTTTGAAATAAGACTTGGTGCAAAACAAAGTTTCCTTGAGGATAAAGGCGTTTACTTTTTTTGATCAAGTGCTTCAAGACTTTATTCTGGTTGTATTTAGCATCCATTTTAACCTTTGGTTCTGCAAAAAATGGTTTTGTTAAGCTTTGAGAGGACATTCTCATCCCTACCATAACACCTGACGGCAAACTTGCATTTTGCAAAACAGCTGCATCTTTTCGACGTTTTTGGCGATAAATATATTGTATCATCGTTTGGCCAGTCGTGAATTACATATGAAACAGTGCTTCATCCGAAGTTATCCATGCTCTGTATCTACCTTTACGTAACATTAAATACAGAAACAAGTACGTTTTCTAGTCGTCCAACTGGTATAGTGGTTAGTGACGCTGACTGCGGTGTCGTAGGGACTAAGTTCGAATCCCGGAGAAAACAAGGATGTTTGTAAATGTACAGTGCCTTTGCGGCATGGAGGTACTCTAAATAGTCGTCGAACCGCATGTCCTCTCGTGTGGTTGGTGGAAGAAGAAGAGAGGTGCTAGGCCCCTGGCCTCCACCAAGGTTTTCGTCCTCTAAATTGGGGCAAAATCGTACTTTCCTCTACATGGTGCTTAAAGCTAACGACAGGCGTACAAATTCTAGCCTTTAGCCGAGATGAATTTCGTGGGCCTCGATCTGACTTCGTCAAGCAGGTGGCATCCAATTTTCTTTATCTGACGACAAATTGTCGATTGCATCATCTATAATTTCTTTGCCGAAGTTGTTTGAGGCAGAATATTTTCTACAACGATAAGTCTTTTCAGCTTCTTTTTCGTTTTCCATAAGAAATTCCTTTCGTTTACGTTTTTTTCTTGAAGCTTTTGATTGCCAGCCAAATTTTATTTCTTTTCGAAGTTTAGATTTGTAATCCATTAGCAAAAGGTATTTTCTGATTTTTAAATGCTTTATTTATAACAGAATTCGAGCAAACATCCTTCAAAAGCATTAAAACTTCGTTTCGGGATTGAGGATCTAATTTTGGAGCGCTAATTTATTCCCACTAATAAAAAATAGTTAGATTGGTAATTTAAATGGTTCATTTTTAAAATATAACTGGCAGTAAAGCGATAAAAATTTACCATTCATAGTTACATGCTTTTGAAATTGGTCACACTAATTTTGAATCAACCGGTACGCTTAATATCGTTTGCGATTATTGATTATTCAAGTATTTGAATACACTGTTTGAAGATTTAAAACTCCTTCTTATTGTCTCTTTCCGTCAATGAAGGGAATTCGTAACGTCATGTCTATCTCTTAATGTGCGATCTTACTATCCGATGACTGATATGAGCGTGTCACCAACCAATGTATTCTCAGAAGTGCTCAATGAACAGCAAGTCTTCAGAATATTCATGGAAAAAGCAGAGCCCTTAGGGCACTGAATTAGGCTTATGAAATTTAAGTAACATGTTGTGGGGCAACGTCTTGTGGATGTACACGAATGTCTACAACAGAGATAAAAAAAACACCGGACTTCACAACCTGCCCTAACTCTCCGTTAGGCACTCGAATCTCTCTGAAATGTACAATAAAAATAATTTTGACACTGCGTCCAAATAGTGAGGGGGAACGCACCCCTTCTTTTTCTATTTATCTTTCATCTCTCTCTAATCTAGGGTTCAGCATCAAGGACGTGGTGAACCTCTTCTTATTTTTGGGGAGCAGGGAGCCTTGAATCTGACCAATGCAGTACGCCCAACATCGAGATTTTTAATGTGTTTCCAATTTTTCGGTAGTTTTAATTTTTTCTGTAACATAGAGTGTGTATAATTTTCAGTTTTATACTAAAATAACTCGCAACAAGTATTTTGCAGCTTCTGTTGGGAATTGAGATGCATCTGAGAAATACCGCGGATGGCCAATGACTGCATTTTATTGCATCCTCAATTTAGCTGGAATAAACTTCCATAATACATATATTGAAAATCAAAATCACTCGGACCCTTGGCTCACATATCTACAGAAATTAGGTCACGAATTTTTGAAAGAACACTTGCGAAGACGGCTTGAGAGTAAGATCCACATGCCTCTTTCATTAACAAAGGGAGGGCACGAATAAAGAAATTCATTTGGGGTCGAGAATTAGTGTAATAGTAGAAATCCTTTAGGGTATTCAACCCTCAATGTAACTCCACTGAATGGCTATTCAATTCGAAGAAAATAGCCTTCGAAATTCATGCTTAGCTTTTATACAATTAAGTTTCAATTTCTGCAAACAATATCGTAGCCTAGTTAGCAAATGATCTGCATATCCTGCGCGAGGTCAGGGTTCGATTCATCGATTACCTTATTTTTTTCATTTATTTTAATTATTTTTAAAATTAAATAAATTTATTTATGAAAAGTTTATTTGATATTTAATGATATTTTATTGCATTTATAAAGTAAAAATATACTGTAATTATATAAATATTTATATTAAATTTTAAAAATATGTTTTTATATAAAAATAATATTTATAATAAAATATATAAAATAAATATTAAATGATAAACATAAAAATTAGTTACAAATAGTTTTATCATGTGAAATACAATATACTATAAATAAAATATTATACATAATATAAAATAATTTATAAAGTACATTATTATTAAGTTAATTATTCTATAATTAATATAATAAAAAAAGTCTTTTTATATATTATTAATTTAATTATTTTATAATTTTATAAAATATTTAATAAGTCCTTTTTAAATAAATTTAAATAATTTTAATAAATTTATTTAATTTTAATAAATTTATTTAATTTTAATAATAAATTAATAATAATTTCAATAATAAATAAATAATAATTTTAATAATAAATAAATAATAATTTCAATAATAAATAATAATTTCAATAATAAATAATAATCTTAATAATAATTAATAATTTTAATAATAAATTAATAATTTTATTAATAAATTAATAATAATTCATATTAATTTTAATTATTAATAATTTGTAATTAATAATTGTTTAAATAAATAATTTTAAATAATTTTTTTTAAATTTTAAATAATTTTAATCAATAAGAATTTTAAATATTTTTTATGAATAATAATTTTAAATAATTTTAATTAATAGAAAATTTTAAATAATTTTAATAATAAATAATTTAAATAATGCATTTATTTAATTGTTTTACTTTATAAAATACAAAATAATTACAAAGAATATCATTTAATATGAAATAAACCTTTTATAAATAAATTTATTTAATTTTAAAAATAATTCAATGTAATGAAAAAAAAGTTGATCGATGAGAATCGAATCCTGACCTGGCGCACAGTATGCAGATGATTTGCCAACCAGGCTACGGAATCGTTTTCGTAAATTGAAACTTAATTTTATAAAAGCTAAGCATGAATTTCGAAGGCTATTTTCTTCGAATTGACTGGCCATTCGGCGGAATTACATTGAGGGTTGAACACCCTAAAGGAGTACTACTATTGCAACAAGTCTCGACCCCAAATCAATTTCCTTTGTCATGTCATCCCCTTGTAAGACTCAAGAGTGCAGAAATATCTGATGCACAACACCCTGTTCAAGACGAAGAACCAAGAGAAATAACGGGAAGAACTTTGAAGAACTGTTATCACTTGTCGGGACATTAAGAACAGGTTATCAATATTTTTTTGCGTATAATGTGAAAAATGCATGTGCCTTGAACGTAGTAAGGGGATTTGTGAAGACTTGAAAAAGGCATCTCTCAAAGTGTAATTAGTGGTGACTCAGTGATAACTAACCATTGCGTTTTTGATATCTGACTCTATCAACTTCCAACGTAAGTATAAGGTAATACATCTGAGAGATGCCCCGCACCTATGGATGGAACTTTTTGGAGCGCGTTTAACGGGGAGTTATATGGCATCCACCTTCAGTGTACTTACATTTTGGAATAAGATGGATCACCCATGATATTAAATTAGGCCTCAGACCATAATATTAGGTATTCAATATTGATCAGACTAAGTTGCTCACAGAAAAGGAGTCTACATCAGTAGATCATGACGAATACGTCCATCGTTACAGTCCAAAATGTAGTGAGACCCATGTAAGAAGACGCTTCCCACACCCGTTTGTCATTGGCTGTATTGGTTCCATTAGAGTTGGAAGCGTCAGTGGCGCAGAAAATCCTTGCACGTAGCTTTAGGCATAGCTGACGTGGACAAATTGTGGGGGCAGTCAATGACATATGTGTAGACGTCCTCCAATGCTGTGTCAACGCACGAGCCCTATACTATCTGTCACCTTTACGTGATTGAGATGTGTGTCATGAGGTGGCGTGATATTATATGGACCACTATTTCTTCGCGGTCTGTATCTTCAAATATACATTACTGATGTGGCATTACAACACGTGTGAGAGAAAGATTTTATGATACGAAAATCCATCATTACAGTGGCTTATCATTCGGCCACCTTCAAACTCTATTTGATACTCATACGGCATTCTGTATCCTTGACTGAACATATTGACTTCTAATTAAGCATTTAAAGCAGTCAAAGGAGTGTATAGATTTTACTGACTTGGAAGATTAGGTGATGTCTGTTCACATATCCGAGATACCCTTGCAATATTGATCGTAATGTATATCCTGTTCTGTGTATTTCCAGTAAGTTTCGTTTAAATTACGCAATTGCATCATAGTTTTGCAATTTTCATAAACAGTAGTGTTTATATAAATATCAAAATTTAAAAAGAATATCAAAGCGTATCAATATAAATATCCAAATCAAAAAGGTTTACCATTCCAGATAACTCAACAGAAATGTCATTAAAATACGTTATGCTAAATCATACATAAAAATATATCAAATGAAAATGCAAATGTTTATACTTTTAACAGTTTTCTTTTAGGATGAAGTATATTACAGCAAAAAAAATTGCATCTTTAAAAAATCATCGTATGATAAATGTATATTTTATAAGAATTATAAAACTTATATAGATCAGTAAAATAGGCAAACACACGTTTGTAGTAATCATTTTTATTAAGAGCATAATACACGATAGCTTAAAAAGCATGTGTAATTAAAAAGAAATGTATTATATTATTAGAAGAATATGAATGCAATAGTATTTATGTGGAGCAAATTAAACACCAGTAGCTTTTTATATGAAAAATATTAGCCAATGGGATTTCAAAAACAATATATTACCTAAATCCTTCAAGAGGACGAAAATAAGACGAATAACAATTTTTGGTCTGTCATAATTTGCCAATTCGTTGTCGCTAGTTCTGTCACTCTATCAATTTGACGTTTCCATGTTCGCTCGACTTGTCATAAATTTCTACGTTCTTTTACCTTTTTTTTCGATTGACGTTTGCCAGAAACTTTTGAGGCGTGTCAATTATCCCAGACATTTTCAGCAGCTGTCATTCAAGAGAAAAATCCTTTGATTTCTTCTTTTGTATATGATTTCGGCAATTGTTTTTAAAATCTAAAAAAGACAGCAGAAAGAAAAGAAATCATTGCATATTTATATCGTTGTGAATATACTGATGATGATACGTTTTTATTGAAAAATTATATTCTTCTGTAACATTCTTTCATATAAAGTTACAAAATCAATGTAATCAACTAAATGAAATATTTTAATTTACATATGTTGGAAATCTCATCTTGATACTTTAGGATACATTTTGTTATTAGTTTTGAATCAGGAATGGAGTAGGCGGGTCAATAAAATACAGCACGAAATTCGAGAGATTCCTATTCAGATATTCTTTGTGTAGCTCTAAGATTATATTAAATCAATACAAATGTAGAAGAGTTAAGCACAATAAATGAAAGCTTGGATTTTTAGTTTTTAACCTTACAGTGGTAATAAAGCAAATAATGTAAAATTACAAATGATTACCTTTTTGAAAAAAGTTGAATACCTAGAGTCTTATGTTCTATGTTTTGATGAATATGTGTGTGTTGGGATGTAGATACAGTTGGACTACAATGGCTACTTAATTTATGACAGACGGTCTCATTCTCTAATATACAATATTGCTCACTTTTTCATTGAAGTTTATAATTTGTACCATTATACAGTAGAACTTGGTTTTGTGCGATCTTTTTTATGCGATTTGCTTTGTGTGATTTTATTTTTGTACGATTTTTTAAGCGATCTTTTTTTATGAGGTATATAAATTTCAACGGTTTTGGTGCCTCTATAATGTTTTCTATATATGTACATACATACACTTCAAGACGCTCTGTTCATTGGTTATAAACAGTGTCTCTGGACAATGCACGCTACACTGATTTCTCTCAACGCACTAGCAGCACGCACTTGCCTGAAGACGAAACTTTCAATGACAGTGGCATTATCAATAATTTAATAGATTATGAAGACGGACAAGAAGAACCGGATTCTTTGACAGCAGATAGAATATATGCTGGGATCCCGCTTTCCAACAAATCGGAAAAGTATTTTCTTAAAATAGATAATATCCCAAAAGTAGTTTGAAATTACCCAAAAAAGCTTCGATCATGCATATCAGACTATCGTGACGTTTACAAGCAACTGGCCAACTGACCGTCGTCACAAAAACTTATCACTCACTTTAAGGTGCCAAAAAATAAATTAATTGAAATTTTATCTTCAAGCGACGAAAGCGATTTTGAACTAATTCATCACAGGAAGATGCGCTCTTTTGATTACGACGAGCAACAGTGAATTATGTATGAGCATTTTGAAAATTTCTCCATGTATACAATGAGGAATTAAATGTTTTAAAAATGTTTCCATGTGGAATTCAATTATTTATTTTGTTTGAAAGTACTTTCTCATAACTTTCGTAAATAATTGACATATTTTTTTAAGTGCGACTTTTTTTATGCGGTTCCTTTCTATCGTATAAAAAAGTTTTTGTAGTATGTCGACAAAATTGTTTATTATATATAAATATTTATGAAATTTTCGAATATTTTTGTGCGATTTCTTTTATGCAGTCTCCATCTACCTCACAAAAACAGGTTTAACTGTGTTGTGTGTGTGTGTATTCAGATATATTTTCCAATAATAAATTCTTATACTGCAATATACTTGAATATACTGAAATGTAATAATGAGTATTGCCAAATTCAATTGACAAATTCAGAGGGATGATATTAGGCAGCATGGGGACAACAAACCACCGTAGAAAATGGCGTCGAAACTCATGCTTAATCGGGGGAAATTGTCATATAATACATTAGCCGTCATGAGAATGATCAACCAGATGAGGGGAGTGGTTAAGCGAATGGTGGGATTTGGAGCGCCGTGGTAGGGTAAAGAAACTTGCACGTATGCAAACTTCTTTCTTCTGGAGCTGATGTAGAATGTACAGATCACTGCGCACCAGTACGTGTGATTCGTTCACGATGGGGCACCAGCACATTCTTCGATTACGGTGCGTACCACCTCCATGCTACATATCCCGGAAGGTGGATTGAACGCCGTGGACCTGTTGCTTGGTACTACACTCCCTGGACCTTAATCCCTTGGATTGCTTCTTCTGGAGCCACCTGAAACACTTGTGTATGAGACACTGTTGCTTACACTGGTGGATCTTATGGCCCGTATCGTCGATGCTTCAGCCGATATCGCCAAAAAAACCGGATTTCTTCGAAGGCGTTCGACATTCCGTTGTTAGTCAATTTCGGCTGTACTATGACACACGTTGACGTAACTTCCAATAATTTCTGTGACTAACACTTGTAGATGCATTTCTAAAGTTTAGCTGTACTGCATTGTTCGTATTGTAAACATTCTTTACGTCTTATTGATGCATTTCTTACCATTTATTGCCCCTTTTCATTCCCCTCAACACCACACCTTGCATTATTGTTTTCGCGAAT
This sequence comes from Trichonephila clavipes, assembly GCA_019973935.1. Lineage (NCBI taxonomy): Eukaryota > Metazoa > Arthropoda > Arachnida > Araneae > Nephilidae > Trichonephila > Trichonephila clavipes. Next base: position 380,146 of record BMAU01019514.1, on the reverse strand, counting down.
TATTCCGACTAAACGTGGTTTGCGACCCCTTGTTCTACGGTGATTTATCGTCCCCACGTTGCTTACTGTCGCCTCTCTGAATTTGTCGATCGAATCAATTAACAACCCCAGTATATAAAATCTTATAAAATATTTTTTTGTACAAGTTAAGTAAAAAATAATAAGAAATTGACATTTGATATTAAATATAAATTTTATGGTTATTCTACACTTATGTTTGTTGTACAAGAAATTTAACCATCCATTTAGAATAATGAGGTAGTATATATTGAATTCTTCAAACTAAATAGATAAAAACGATAACAAATGTAGAAGAAGGCTTTATTGTATCAAATACGATTAAGAACCACATTTTTTTGCTTGTCTATCTATGAATGTCATTCCAGACTGAGTGTATATCAATCAATTTTATATATATTCTAGATTTTATCCTTAAACATAAGATACAGTTCTTATTTGTTCTAAAAAACTAGGTAATGTAAGAATATTTATTCTCTTCTTACGAAATAAATTCCATCAATATACAGTAGAACTCATATTTTTCGGTAAATACAAAAACAATATTCAATACGTATAATGTTAGAATATAATTTTTGTATCTTTACATTAAAACATAATATTTGTAAATCAGTTGTAATTAATGTAGCATTTCTTACATTAGATGTGGCTAAATATATTTTTCATTATTTATAACTAATGTGATACTTTTGATATAATTGTCGTAAATAATATTTTTAGATCTACCAAGTAACAGTATTAATGATATATCTCAACTTGATGTACATTTTTCATCTTGGTAATGTATTTATTTCTGGGTATTTTTTTAATTCTCACATGGAGTTCTTATTCTTTTAATCGATAACCCAAGTACGATTTCTCTTCCCTTTTCATGTTTTCTAACTATTTTCAGTGGCTTGAGATTTGTTTCCATCACGACATTACAATGTTATGAAAACTTGATCCACATATCTCTCGCTTGCTTTTAGAATACATAAAATAAACATTGGAATGTAATTAACAAAACTGACTATATTTTTTAGTGTTTAATTTCCACCAAGACAGCCAATTTTTATGTAAAATTTGCGCTTTTTCCACTTTTTCATGCATTTGATCAAAATATTTACTTTATTTTACTAATATATACTAGAGCGCAAAATAGTTCAAGCACATTAAGTATAAGATTAAAAACATTGACTGTGAGGCTTTTTTTTCAGATTTTGCACGAAACACAATTTAAAAAATATAATGGTCTTTTATGTAAAAAATACAAGGAAGAAAAATAACATTTCGAACTTTATTTTAGATATAAATATATGCTCAAACTACAAAACATACAAGTGTGTAAGAAATCCAATTAAATGTTGGATCACTGAGGCCTTTCATGTAGTTTCAAAAATACATGCTCTTTAATGGGCTGCTTATTGACAACATCTATTGGCTGCTCGCTATCAAATTTCGACGTTCGAATTAATTTTAATTCTAGCTGTCGTCGGATGTTTAATATTGCCGTGATTTAATTTTGCCGAGAGTACCAGAGCCATATTGAAGAATTCGAGGGATCTTTTACAATGCCACATAATTATATGACATGCTTGCCTATAATTTTCTTATCCAGAAAATCTGTTGACTCTAGCCGGGATCGACCCCGCATTCTTACACTTACGAAGCGGGCACACTACTTATAAATCACCGCATAGTTTCAAAAATAGACATTATATCTATATAGTATATTGATTGATTGAATATTAACGTCGCACTGTTCAGCTACACGAGGGCTTTTGGCAATGGACCACGTAATTTTTAACCATGTTCAAGTGACGTGGACGACACCTGAGCTGGTACCCCCCTCTCCTAACTACTACACCAACGGGAAGACGTTTACTTCTCGACACATATAAATTGCATCGCTGCCCTACACGGCGGGTATTTAGTGGTACTGGATTCGAAACTCGTAACAATACATGCCACAATCCGATACCTATATATATATATATATATAGTCTTATTCTCTCTACAAACAAGAGATAACATCCAACAATCACATTCGAAAAACACATACAGTAGGAAAACCACACAAAGAAGGACACATGAGCAACCGAGATTAGAAATTATAGTAAAATAGATGCTGCAGTATTATATACATTGCTAACTTAGGATAGCTAATATATAAAATAATATACATAAACATGGGGTTGAACATGTTTTTTGGCCAGCCAACCTTCCCCCTTTATGTAAATAATACTGAGCAAAAACATATTGAATGTAATGGATAGAAATATCTAAATCCATTACAAGATAGAGATAACTTACCTAAAAATTGCACTTAAAAATGCAGAGCCCGTGTTGAAACCTATTGAAAGTAATATATTATATATATGTAATTCAAAACATAAAAAATACACAGATAGTTAGAACCTAAGATAACTATACTTAATAGGAAGAAATAGGAAGAATATATATATATATATATATATATATATATATATAACCTCAATAATTATATGAAAAACTAACAAAAATGTTAGAAAACTCCATAACTGTAACTGTAATGCATACAGAATTAAATCTAGACAATTGGCAAGTTTTTGTGAACTCTTGGGATTTCGTGAATAAATTTAAATTTTGTTAAATGTGTCTATTTTAAGTGATTATAAGAAAAAACTCGAGAGAGAGAGAAAGAGAGAGAGGGAGAAGACAAGTATCAAATTTAAATAGTTTTGCAAATGAGCTTTATAAAACTTTTATCAATGGAAAAAGCATCGAACTATACGGAATTACTGATTGCTGGCATGATTTAGAAAAGAGCATAAGAGGAATCTTTTTAGAACGGAAATAGGGATTTTTTTTTTTTTTAAAAATTATTTCGGTTCATTGATTAGATTGAACAGCACAGATGTTTTAAATTATAAGTAGGCTTGGGAGGATTACTAACTAATATTTAAGGTAATTTTTGTCGCTCGAAAAAACCATGGGGCTGTCGAGCGGATTTTACAAAAAGGTAATGCACAGAGTACATCTGATGGGTTCCAGTAATCACAACTTTTCGTATTTGAATCCAGAAAGGTTTCATTCAATTTATTAACATAAATCTCTTGAATCAACTTTGAGGCCCTGCGGAGTTGTTCTAAGCCCTATTAAGTTAGCAAACTCCCAGAGTATAATAATAAAAAGATAATGCATATATGTATGTTTAAGCTTCAATTAAAAATTATCTCAACAGTAAGCACATTTCATTGGCTAGCTTTTAATTTCAATCTAAATTAGATATATACACAGGATCTATGATTGCTGCATAGCATATGCTTCTATGGAAAAATATTCTTCAATTTGAAATATTATTTTGATATTGCTAAAGGAACTTTACAAACCTTGCGTTTTTAAAGGAAAATCACATTTTTGAGTTAACTAGCAACAAGCAGAAACGCAGAAACTGTTTAAAATATTTAGCTGGTATTCACAGAAACAAATTAGTTTTTGAGATTAAAATTATTTCATTTTTGTCATATTAAGTATTATTTTCTCAATTAATATAATGTAATCAACGTAACACATTGCATTAAAAAAATTTACAATGCATTACAAAAATTTCACTACATCATAAATTTAAATATATATAACAAATGTTTAAATTAACATTCCGTATTAATATTCATACATAATAACTTTGAGCATTTTGAATCACTTTCAAGGCATATTTTTATTCTAAAATTTAGGAAAAATTACATTAATATAGTAAATGACGATTCATTTCATTCCAAAAAGCATGGAAATTTATATATACAGTCGAAACTGTATATAACGAACCTCTATATTGTGAATTTTTCTATATAGCGAACTTTTTCCTGGAACCTTGAACATTCCACGAACTTTCTTCGTGAAATAACCTCTCTATAGCGAAGTGCATTTTATATATAATGAGCTTTTTCTTTTGTGATTCAATTTTTGTCCTCTCTTTTTTAAGGTGTCTGACTAGTGCAAAAACGTCAATTTTGATGAAAATGATGATTGTTTTTACTTTAAATTTTATGTAGTTGAATTTTCTGCTTTCTAAAAATACCTTACTTTTGCTTGTGCTTCAATTATTTATGAAGTTATAACAGTTTTTATGGCAAGAGAGAGCAGCAAAAACGAACCGGAAGTTACATATCGAAACCGGAAGTGTTTGCATTTTAATACTTTTTTTTACATTTTTTGATGTTTATCGAATTTATTAAAAAAATATTAATTTAGGTAAGGTAATGACGGGATATGGTGATATTTTTTAAAAAATAATTTGTTAGTTTTAAGTGAAATTTGGCAAATAATTTGTAAAATTGTTGTCATTTTTTGATTTTCTTATGCCCTTGCTTCTCGATATTTTGTTTCATATTTAACTCTTTTTTATATATTTGATAGAAAACTATGTTCTTAAAACCAAAATATTAATTAATTATGCTTAAAGCAAGGTCTGGGAGGTCTAAGGAATTTGCTTCATCATTGGTGCTAACAGTAATGAGAATGTTGACTCAGATCTAATCCCAATAATACTTAATCAGCTAGCTGGTGACAAAAAGTTGAAATCTATTCATAAATGTTTCAAAATTTACTAAGAAAGCCTTTTTCAGTAACATTTTATGTAGTATTTTACTTACAGATACAATTATTATATAAACTTGTAAAAATTTCTCTTAATTGCATTATTAACGTTAATTCCTTTTAGTTTGTGATATACAGGTTTATTATCATTATATATATACATAATTAGAAATGCAAATACTTTCCTTCCAAAGATCTTGTACATGGATTTGTAAAATTTGATATGAAACGCATTTTAACTTTTGTGGGACACCCCTTAGAATGTAGAAAATTTTCTCGGGAATATTTACTGACAAAATAACACACATTAATGTATTTTATATTACATTTTTCTTAAGCTCTAAGATACTCAATGGAAATATATACCTATTTTTCCATGTAAAAAATATTATATTTTAACGTAATAAAGTTTTTCTAGTGTGCTTTTTATATCTCTAATTTGTATTTAAAAAAAACTATGCATTCAGACGCTAAGAAAAGCTTTTTTTACGCTTTAAAATTGGTAACAAAATTTAAAAAAAAGAACTTGAAACAAGTATATAATACTGATATGGGTTTATAAAAGGTTTATTCTTTTAATATAAAGAGGTTTTAGGTTGTTTTAGGTGCATAATTTTTTAAGATTTAGATTTTAAATCTTTAAATGCGTTTTTCTCCGAAACAGATTTATCCATATTTTATCGCCGGGCAAACATGATATCTCTAAAAGTTCTTCAGATAATTGCATGAAATTTAGCATCATTGTTTATTATTATAGTAGGTATGTTTTGCACTAGAGAATAAGAAAAACAATAAATTTACCTTTTTTTATGATTGTTTTTCTTTGTGATAAATGCAAAATTTTTGAAAGATTTTCCTTTTGTGCACTTTTTGATCCCAAATATTGTGATAAATTAAAATTATTCGAAGACGATAAAGCCAAACATAGGTAAACGCTTACTGAATAAAATTACAGAGCTTTTTTTATCTTATACATTAGAATTTATTTTACAGTGTTTGCCGCGATGTGCAAAAAAGGCCTAATTTAAACCTAAAATTTTCCATTTTCTTACAAAAATATATTGAAAAATTTTTTCTTTGTTATTTTTATAAGTTTTCAGTTACAATCAAACAAAAAAATGAGTTTAAAAATGAACTTTCAGCATTATTTCAAAAAAATGTTCCCGCAATTAGTCAGGCACCTTAAAGTACTGAATAACTGAAAAAATTTCAAGTTATTCTATCTTTAACGCATTTTATGGTGGTCATAAATCTTGAACAGGTTTTATTAGATCCTAACTCACCGCGAGCAATAGAGTTTTGGACGTTTCATCCAAAAAGTGCAACCTTTAACCCCCATCGCCCAGTTCACTACAAACATCTTCGATATCCTCTTTCACCCTCAGTGGAGTTGTCCGGTGTCTCCGTGTTCTAATTATAAAATATTGTACGTTTAAAATTACTTGTATGCTTTAAATTATAAAATGTCATTAGAATTCATTAATTTTAATATAAAATTATTTCTTAATATTGAAAATTCAATGAATTCTACGAAATTCTTTTTTCTTGTCTTTTTTGCAGTTTTTCGTTCTTTCTTTCTTTTTTGATGGGTAAGATATATAAAATAAACATATATATATTAACTAAAGAAAAATGTTTAAACAATTACTTTTTTAATATATAGTGTTTATGAATTTAAAATATTGGTTTTATGTGGTTTATAAAGTATACTAAATGATGAACCTCTATATAACGAATTTTCCGTCTAACGAACTTTGTTTCGGGATTTAGCGACTTCGTTATATAGAGGTTCAACTGTAATTATTTATAAGAATTGTAACATACAATTGCAGTAGTTACATTAATTCTTCCTGTGTATCGAAATCATAGAAATCAAGGAATACTACTTATATTATAAAATCGTTACTTGTATTTTCAGATTTTGACAACTTTTATGTATTCTTATCAATAAAAAAAAGATTTTAAGAAACAAAGTTAGGAAGTTTACTCATGTTGCTTTAATGAAAATCTGCCAGTCTCATTCGTCGCTGCTTCGATTTTATATCATTTGAGAGAGAGGAAAATGTAATGAGCCTGGACATGTTTTATTTAATGAACTAAGCAGATTTGACATAAAAGCCTTTAGGGAAAATGATGCTTGCAACATTTTTTTATACTTTTCATTAGGGGATACGATTTAATGTTTTTGCGGAACACGATATGCATTGATTAGATGAATTGAAATGTTTGTCACAATGACCTAAAAAAAACGCTCCATTTTATCTTTGCTAGGAAGTGATTTTATTCCTAGTTTGATTTATGATTTTCTCTCTGAGTTATAATATAACAATTCTTTCTTTCGCAATGTATATTAATAACATTTCTTTCTCAAATCGAGTTAAGTTTTTGACTCAAACAAAAACATAAAAAGTAGTAAAAATGCGTTTTGTTGCATGCTTAATATTCTTGCATTTTATGTCTACTGAGAATCAGTTGAGCTACTATTCGGTTGAAATTTATATTCATATATATCTGTGCTTTGTGTTGCGTCTTCTCGTTTTATGTTAAAGAATGGATTTGAAACTCGCAACACATTTTCTCTGATAGAAAATGCTTTAATATTAATGATATATTTCGACATTTATAGCGAATAAAGATTATTATATTTTATCGTATTATATCTTTCTGTCTGAATCAATCTATTTTTATGTATAAAATATCCCATATTATGTCTCAAACTATTGTAATGCTGAATGATTTATATTCCTTCATACATTGAATAGAACCCACAGTTATTAAATATTTCTGAATTTTAAGGGGGTAATATGTTAAGCAAATATTAAGTGTGTTATCGCATTATAAATGTATACAAACACAAGAAAACAATTTACTACAGTGGGTGATCGGTTAGCGAACACTTTCACAAAAGATTTTTGTGTTCTGATAACGAACACATATTCGGATAACGAACACTTTCAAGAAAGATATTTTGTGTTTGGACAGCCAACACATATTCGGAGGTGATCAGGGAGACACCCCTGAAATTATGGGTTAAATTTTGAAAACTGCTAGACATCTGGAATTTCAGGTGAACGAAGATGACATAGAAGACCTCATAATGGGTCATGAAGATGAACTGATGACAGAAGAGATCCAAGAAATTTTGAATGAAGAACACCAAGAAACACAGTTAAATGTGTCTCCTTCTGAACAAGAGGAAGACGAAAGAGGACCAATTCCGACATCTGCCATTAAAGATCTTTTGAAAAAGTGGGAGACTGTCAGAGCAATGGTCTTAGAATGGCACGCAAACCAAGCTGATGTCAGTAGGGTTGGGGATCTTTGCAACAATAATGCTATTAATTACTTCTGGAAAATCCTGAAAAAGAGATAAACGTAATCAACATTGGACATGTTCTTCAACGCCCCATAAGCAAAAAAGGAAAATAACTGATTAATATGCAAGACTATATGTATATATATGTACTATTTTTTAAAAACATACTAAGAAATTATACATTTTTTAAAATTTAATTTTTAGGGTCTCCAGAACGAATTAATCGATTTCACATAGAAGTCTATGGTGAATCTATGATCGTTTAACGAACAATTCGGATAGCGAACATAGTCTTGGAACGGATTATGTTCGTTAACCGATCACCCACTGTATTTGGTTTTGAATTATTCTCTTTATTACACTGGTGAAAACAATTAAAAGGACACAAAGGGTCTTTTGCAATAAAAAAAACCTAACAAAGCAAATAAAGCCACAAACTTGACCAAAATATCGTCCGATGTAAGACCAATATATGGGAAGATAAAAATGGGCATAACCTTCACCTAAATTGGAAGACTGGTTACTTGTCCAACACAGCAACTGACCGACACCCAGTAAATTCGAAAAAAAACGTGTCTAATAGGATGTATGATCGCCTCTAATAGCTACACAACTCTCACATCAGGGTTTCATACAGTTAACAAGGATCATTATCAACCCCTGCGGCAACCGCACTCACACTTACACCAAAAAACTCTTGATCTCATCGATGGTCGTTGAAGTTGGTCTTCGAGCTTCAATTGAGTTTCCAAAGACGTTCCGTTCGTGTTCAATGGGATTAAGGTTAGAGAACATCGCAGGCCACTCAATTGTTCAATATCCTCCAATTGGAGGTATTCGTCCAACAACTGAGCATTATGTGAATATGCGTTATCGGTCATAAAGATGAAATTTAGTCCATGTTATCCACGGAAGTGTCTGATATAGGATGCAAGGATCCCGTCCCTGTACCGCTGACTTGTAAGAGTACCTTTATAAACACATAGGTCCTTATGCCCGTATTCAGTAATGTCTGCCCAGAGCATCAGACCACATCGACCATCCACCGAAAAGGACCATAGTGGTCCTTTTCGATAATGTTAGAGGGCCGATATTGACTCCCGGGTTTTCTCCAGATGAGAACATATTCTCTGTATGTGTCCACTGTCACTTGCTCCCTATCATCATCTGTCCAAGACAGGTGTTTTCTGCAACAAGCTACGCAATATTTGTGGTTCACAAAGTGTGGTTCAGACTGCAGGGAGCCTGGCATACAGACCACCTACATTAAGTCTCTGGGTGACTGTTATCCGTGAAAAGGGTGATCCTGGGGGCATTATACAGGTTATGACACAGTTGTGTTGCTGTCACGAACTTATCCCTTTTAGCTAGATGTCTCAAATAATGGTCTTGAGCAGACGTTGTTGCTCTTTTGTGGCAGCCAAGTCGGCGGACCCCTGTTCCTGTCTCTGTGAACTATTTCCACGGAGTGGACACCACATTTCTCGAACCCTGAGGTCCCAACAGTAGGTAATCTGTGATTGGCCCATCTCCTGTCTTCTAACTATTCGCCATCTTTTGGCATCATCTAGACCTTTCGATCACCAAGACCCTTTTTATGAATCAGGGTGACATTGCAGACCCCCAGGAATTTTGACATCCATCCCCGGGGAGGAAATTGTTGATTTTTTGGAGTCAATGATTAGCGGATCTGATGCAGAAATTGATAACGAAACTCCTATCAAAGCTGTTACATTTTCGAATACTTTGCATTGTTTGGAAATTGTGAAAACATTCCTAATGCAGCAGGATGTAAATGACGCAATATTTTTTCTCTGCTTAAAATCAAAAAAGAACTCTTTCTGGTTAGGAATCAAAAACATTTCCAACCATCTAGTGGCCAGTATCTTAAAACTTTCAGTTAACTAGTGCATAATAATTTCCAGATAGTATATTAAGCTCTTAAAAAAAGGTATAGTAATTTCTAACAATGGATGTTTTTTGTGTAGTTGCTTATTATAGAATTTCCAAAAGGTATATGCAAACAAATTCGTATTAATTTTGGACCCTGATATTAGGAATAACCCCACATTAACGAATAAAATGTCCTGCCCGATGAATTCCTTAAATCAGGTAAAAAATGGAAGGAAATGATGGTTTAATACACTTATAATACTCGAAATAAAATTTTTATTTTCGAATTTAGAAATTTATTGATATTACACTTGTGAGGTATTTCATCTGACAAATACTTGACAGGAAAGATTTAAAAAAATGACTTCATTATTTCAAACGTGTTGGCTTGACAACTGAATATCTAAAGTATGTTTATTAGATTTACATATGTTTATTAAATGTAAAAAAAAACAGTTTCAATCAAACAAATAATATATTAAACAATAAAAAGATCCTGAATATGAATTTAATGCTTTCAATATTACGAAAAATCTTTCCATTTATATGTATTTGTTTTTATCTTTATTTTTACACAAGGCTTTTTCTTTAAATTTATTCATATTTTATGCGCATTTATTGAATCCTAGAATGGTTCAATATTTTAAAAAATAAAACTCAGACTTCCGACCGCAGCCCGTAAAAACGTTTCATTCAATATATATATTTTGTTTATCTTACATTTCATTTTTATTAAAATAATAAAACTTCCTCTGCTTTTCTCTTCTTTTTTTCCGAGACCGTGCGTTAAAAATAGAGAATCCCTTCCGAAGCACGAAGCAAAAATTTTAGCCGGATTCTTTCTGAAATCCTAAAACGAACTAAAACAAGATACATTTCTGATAAATTTAACACAGCCATATCTATCATTGAACTAAACAGATGATTTATCACATCCCCCAAAAGGGAACGACGAGGAAAAAAAAAGCGCAATGGTAAAAACGAAATAAAAATTTTACTTTGAATTCTCTGAATAATTCCATTACTAATATCTTTCCTAACCATTTATCAAAGTCTCCGTGCCGTTTTTTTGGTGCATGCAAAAACATAATAATATTAATAATAATAATCTGAATAAAAACGCCATCTTTTGTTTGTTAGCACACGTTGGGACATAGCATCACGAGACTAAATGAAAACCCATGAGTAATAATCAACGGCCTTTCTTTATTTAATAAGAAGCAGAGCGTTGCCAATATCGATTTTCTAATAAGCTCCCTTATAATAAATTAAATTCCCTGTTCTTAATATATTTTTTATTATTTGCTCGACTTTTTTTTCATTAGGGCAGGCTAACAGCTGGGAAAGCAAGGATGGAAAAAAAGTAAAGAACAATAATGAAAAAAAAACAACAAATGATCCATGCAAAGAGCTGAATTCAGTTGCCGTGCAGATGGAATTTTAATGGTTCGCTGTGTTGTATTCAGTGCTCCAGCTTTTGAATAATGCCTCATTTGTGTTAATTTAATATTCTAAATTCATTCGATTTTACAGCGAATAGTTTTGTATTTTAGTAGCAGTTACATTAAATCTGCATTAGAATATTTATATTTTATAGATTGTTAAAGCTACTACACTTTATTACTACAGTTTCGAATGAATATATTTACATGGACGAAAATTACGTTTCAATACTTTTATACAGCATTTCTTAATAGTTGATTTAATTAAGGTCTTTCTAAACCTCTGTAGAGGGCTTTTGATATTAAAATTCCGCAACAATTTAGCTAATTTTCCATTGCATTGTAGTGCCTTGATTTAACCTTTAACAGCTAACTCTTCATTAAAGAAATTAATACTTTGAATTAATATAAGGAGAAGAAAGATGGCACCTGGACTGATGCTGCACAGTTTTCTAATTTCCTTATACCATAATATGAAGAGTATTAGTATTGTTGATTTATTATTTATGTATCACTTCTCAGAAAGACTTGAGAAATGTATTACGGAGCAGTGTGTGTGTGTGTGTGGTGTAAAGAAGAACATTTGGGTCACCATGTTGGATTTTAGAAAGGTAAGTACTTGGTGGTAATCAGACTTTGGGGACCCCTAGACCCTTGCCCCCCCTGCAGGGGTGTACGTTACGCCGCTGTTAAGAGGGCTATTAATCACGCATCTAGTAATTTTGAACCATGGCGATCTTATTACGATACTGAAGTTATCAATCTCACTCTGTGTGTGATTATCCTTACTACTTCAACTTGAGGAACTTCTTCGAACTCTTAAAGCAAATGAAAGAATGAAATGATGAGAAGCATTGGAGGGATGCCACATTCGGAATCTTTCTGACTATCCGAGGGACAAAGCTGTGGCTGTATTCCGGTTGGCGACACAAAACGACTATCTCTACAATCATCTTAATAGACTCCGAATTATGGATGATCCTGCTTGTCCTCTCTTCCGCAGTTGTACGTTGATGAGTACTGAGTGGGGTTTCTGATTTCCCAGGTTTTTTCAATTTCGGGAATGTTCGGGAAATCCCGGTAATGTAATTGTCGTTCCCAGGATTCCCGAGAATATATCAAAATTTCAAAAAAATAAAAAAAAAAGTTATTTTTAAATAAAATCACTAATTAATTGTATAAAATAAGGATACATATAAATTCCAAAATTAATACTTATTTATATAATGAGCTAAAAAATACAAGAAATGTATAATAAAGTGATTTTTTATTCATTTTTAAAATAGGATTTCAGAAAGCATAAGCAATTTTTATACTTTTATCACTCAGCCTAGTTCTAAGCTTTGTGACGAACAATCCAACAGCAGAAAATGCTCTCTCAGCTTCAACTAACGTTGGAGGAATCATTTTTAAAGCCTTAAATAATTTTATGTTTGGTGATGGATTTTCATTAAATTTGAACAACTGCATCTCTTGTTTCCTGATTTTGTTGAAACTTGTACTTTCTTTGGTTGAGCAATATAAAACTCTTGTTTTAGAGTAAATTACTTTCTCGAATTTTTCATCCAACGTCAGAGATTTTTCTTTCAAAATTTCCGTGCTCTCTTCTTCTGAGTGTGAAGAATTGCATATTTATTCCTCTTCTTTGCAGAAAAGCCTTGTCCCTGTCTCTCTCATTTGGGCTTGTCTAACCAAACAATTTTTAATAGGCAATCGCGAAATATCGACAGTAACTGCAGCTGCCTCCCCCTAAATTCAAGTACTACATTAATCCTATTAAATTAACTTTGCTTCTACTCTCTTTAATTCTTTGGATTAAAGGATATTTCATACTTTTCTCAAATTCTGAATTCTGTTCTTTCAGTTCTCCAATAACGAGAGAAAATGCATCTTCTGCAGTTAGCCAAGTTGCATGCCAATTGTATAATTTTTCTAAGCCAGTTTTTACTGACTTTAAGCCTGCTACAGTTGTAGCCACGGTTTCAAATTCTATATTAGCCATCATTTGTTCTTCTTTAATGTCAATTAATGCTTTTAATTAATACCGCAGTAGGGTCAGCTAACGATGTCCGAGGTTGAGATCTACGGTCAAGTTAAAAATAGCAACCTCATAGGTAACTGAAGCCCCGTGTGATTCCCCGAAAATCCCGGGAACGAAGTATAATCCCCGGGAATAGAAAAGTACAGAAATTTTATAATTTCCCGTGATCCCGGGTTCTGGGGAAAGTAATCCTAGTGCTGAGCATCTTCTCAACTATCCAGTCTATACGAAGTTTTGTATCTTCTCCCTATATTGGGAAGTTAGAAACTTTTTTTCTTGTTGTTAAACTTGAATCTTTAATTTTTTTGTGTGTGTTCCTGTAATTTTATTCTGCTTTGCTTTGCTATTTTATTTTGTACACTTTTATATCGCTTGCTTGATCTCTGTATAGTGTCAGAATAATGCACTGAACGCTGCTGCTTTTGAAATTTACTTCAACTTGAGGCTTCGAATCTCAACAGATTTAATGTACTCCAGCTATAATGTACACCTCTGTACTCGACCACTTTTGGAAATACGGGACTCTGATAACAACGCTTGTAGGCCATCAGTTCGTATTAGAAAGTGAGCTATCACCAAATCGAGGTATTTTGACCCCATGAGAAATGTGAAATCCGGAGGAATTTTTGATCTTTCTCACCACAATATTATTGCTGAACACGGCTACTCTTTTAAGGGATGAAGTCGGTCAGTACGGGATTATTGACCGAAAGTTTCCAAGCAATTTTTTTATCTCTCCTTTGAGGTTTGATTTCTTTGATAAACACGGTTGGTGTGCCTTTTTTGTACCACATTCTCAATTATCGATTCTTCTGCTTGTTTTTAAATCCCCTTTTTTCTCTTTCATGCATTTGTAGATTTCTGTTTCAATCCCCAGGTTCATGATTTATCCTCTCACATGTATTTGTGTTCTGCGCATTTTGATTAAAACGCAAATACTTGTCTTCCGCGTAGTTTGATTAAAAATGGCTCTTGCGCTTAGAAATCTATTAAACAAATCAACAAGAAGATTTTTAACGCAGGGTTTGAACGAAAACAAGTCATAGATTCATCAAAATGCTGTTTCTTTATCAATGACTTTAAAAAGATTCAATGTAATGTATGCCTTAAAGTTTCATTGGCTATAAACGAAATTGTTGAGGTTATCTGCCGTTTATTTTTAAGTGGAAATTTGTAATAGTCTGATAAACTAAAACAATTTCTGGTAAGTATTAAATGCAGAACACGCTACAAATTAAAATTTGAAAATTCTAGAGGGTATCTAAATTCGTGTGAATATGAACAATGATTTAGAAAACTAGTGTATTTATTCTAAAGTAAAAATTATTTATTTCAAGTAAAAATTAAATGTTTTATCTGCTTATCGAGAGAGAGAGAAATATTATTTTCATTCGTTTATAAACAATCTAAAAATTTATTGAAATGGTATAGATATGTTACTGATGTAGATTAAAATGGATGGCATACATACGTTAAACAAATGTGAGGTCTGTGTTAGTCTTGTTATCTATGCATGATTTCTTATTGATCATTTTTTAGTCTTTCATATATATTTCATCTTGATATTTAAAAAGAGTAATTATACATTTTTCATATATACTGTTTCCTTTTTTCTTTCAATCTGTTCTAATATTCTTAAGGCATCTTTTCCTAGTACATATTAAAATAGCTTGTATAATATGAATGTGCGGGCTGAACATAACTATTTTCAATTAAAGTTCAGAAGTGTTAAATTATTTCAAACTAATTCTTAATTTCCAGGTAAGAATAAATTTTCTCAAAAGAATGTTTTTCTTCCACATTTTATCTATTTCAGTTTTTGCTTTTTATTAATTATCTTTATATTTTTTGATCACGTACCCTCGAAATGAAAATAATTATAAGTATATATATACACACACACACACACACACACACACACACACACACACACACACACACACACATATATATATATATATATATATATATATATATATATATATATATATATATATATACAATAAGTATAAGTACATAATTTTAATTTCATTTAATACATGTAATCATAAGCCTACTTCTTTCGCATGCCCCCCGCAAGAATCATTCTACGTAACCTCTGCAGAACGCGTAATATACTTTGGAGACCAGTGGGGCCCATGGTACTACTTAGAAAATGATTATTCAGCATATATAAATTATTGATTTATGTTGCAAAATAACGCTGACAAATATCAGTGTTTAACGTAATCATCATTACAACAGGGCGCACTAACATGCTTATTTTATACTTGCATCTTATCCCAGTAACTAACAACCGAATTCTGACCGAAAACACCTGATCTCGTGAAAAAATATATCTTAAAAATATATGGCAGTCACATAATTTAATACGGATAGGAATGTGAGTAAATGTTCATAAAAATTTGAGTTACAATAGAATAACTGAATATAAAATATTAAATTTAAATATTTCTCTCATATTCATAAATATGAATTTATATGTGGTTAAAAAGTAAGATTGTAAAATGCTTCATAGTTAAAGATATGCTGCACACTTAAGATGACTTGGTACCCAAAAATAACCGACCTCTCGTTTTTCTAAATTTTTTATTTAATCTTATTCTTTGCATTATTATCTTTCGATTGATATATCACTTGTGTAAATCGGAAAGATAGAAATTGAAAAAAAACTTCAATTGAAAACAAATTAGACAATTCAGCCCCGCCTCCTTTTTAGAAAAAAAGCTAAAAAAAGCGCTATGATAAAAAAAATCTATTTTATAAGGAGAAATAAAATAACTATAAAAAATAATGTGTAATTTAAAAGCAGAATATTTCCGAGGGAATACAATAATGTAATTTTTCTTCTTTGTGAAATGTGTGCATGTAAAATTTTTGAATTAAGGCATTATATATATATAATAACTTCATAATTTCATTTCTAATTCTTGGTATGTTTTTCATACAAAAATAATACTTCAATATTATGTGAAGAAAAAAAAATAAAATTTTTGTCATGAGAGAAAAAAAAAATTAAACATTTTTCATGAACTTTCTTGTGTAGTTAATACTCTCGAAAAATTGATCATCAATAAAAATGTATGGGTTGAAAAAATACGAAAATGCAATTATTTTAAAGAAAAATATATAACTAATATCTTCCAGTGGTATTTTAATTTTATTTAAGCTTATTAGTATTTTTTTTCAAAATTATAAACTTAAAAGTAGTTTTTCTCAGTTTGTGTTTTTCGAAACATTAGTGCAATGAAAATGCAAAATGCAAATACTCCTTCCACAACTATTTACCAATCAATTTTATTTTTTCCTGTGTGTTGCATATAAAGCATGTAACAAAATTAGGGATCCATTTTACTGTAAACTGAATACTTTTTTTTGAAAAAAATTAAAATGTGAGAGATATTGGCTTTTTCGTTGATTTTTATCATGCATATCAACATTTTATTTTTTCTCAAAAACGAATTAAGTTATAGTAAAATCGATCACTAAATTTGTTTATAAACATCCATAAAAATATTACAAAAATATTTCAGGTCAAAAATTTAATAATTAAAAAAGGAGTAGAATTTTAACATTTTCCAAATTTTCTTCAAAAAGTTTAAATTTTTGAAATTGTGTGAATAGTATGTGAAAAATTTCATCTCGTATCATTTTCTTGAATAGAAATAATATTTAAAATGATAAAATATAATTTTTAAATACATAAAGGAAGAAAGTAGTTCAAAGGGTACCAAGCCCCCCTTAAGTTTAATACAGTTATCACAAAATATGTTAGAACTCTCTCTCTCTCTCTATAAAAAGTTAATATTAAAACAGTTTTTAGAATTGTATTAAAAATATTGCTTGTTACATTAAGCTAAAGAATGTATTTTTTGCGGATTAGCAAAACAAAGTATATTAAATTATCAAATTCTTTTGAATGTTTTATTTTCATTTTAACTCTTGGCCATTCAAATTGCATCACTACCATGAAAAGTAAATAACAAACAGTTTTTTATTGTTCTATATACACACAGTAGGTAGAAACATATGATTAAATTTATTGTTGATTTGTGTCCAAACTTAATACAGTATTACCCCGAACTTATGCGATCCGTGGGATTGAGTGACAACAGTTTATGTCGAATTCGCGTAAGTAGCTTATGATTTCACATATAAATATATATAAATTAATTTTAGTTGCACAGGAGATGGAAGAAAATACAAAATTAGAAAGAAAATGTATAATAAAACCTTAGTTATATTTTGATGTAAAAGGTTTTATAAAATCTAACAAACTAGTCGCTGCTGTAAGGAAGATTTTTTTTCTCCCTCAAAATTTCCTCGTAACATATTAACATATTTTTTTATTCCTTGTTTTATAGAAAAATTACGCTTTTCGTTGGAGTCCATATTTTATAATATTTTCTATCTTTTTTCAATTAAACTGAAGCCTTCTGTAAAATTTTCGTGGCTGTGGTAGCTTAATGGTCAAGATATCGTACCGTGGTTGGCTTGTCGCGAGTTCGATCCAAGTACCACTAAAGACCCGCCTTGTAGGGGAGCGATGCACGTTAAATCTGTCGAGAGCACAAATGTCCTCCCGTTGGTGTGGTGTGGTGGTTAGGAGAGGGGGGCAGCTCAGGTACCCTCCTCGTCACTTGACCATGATTCAAAATCACGAGGTCCGTCGCCAAAAGTCCTCGTGTAGCTGAACAGTGCGAAGTTGATATTCACTCAATCACTCTGTCAAATTCTCAACCGTCATTTGATCTTCTGATTGAACTGGGTCTAAAGACAAGTTCTTCAATGTCTTGCTCTTGTTCATGCATTTCTATGAGCTGGTCAGCCCCTGATTGTTGGAATACAGCAATTCTTGAACGTCATCACTATCCACTTTTAAATTTATTTTCCTGGTAAGATCGAAAACTTCCTCAATCACTTTATCCATTTCATCTGGCTATGTTACTGATTCTGTCGTGAGTTTCAGAGTTGAAAGGGTGGGGGAAAAGACACCTCACTATAAATAGAAAAGGGGAAAAAATGAACCGACTCGATTTAAAAATCGCGTAACTGCGGGTTGATGTAAGTCGTGGTAACGTAAATCGAGGCATTACTGAGCTCACAGTTGTATCCTCTGGCAGCTAAAATGACCCCCTATAATTTTTATAAAGGAGCCAGTTTTAAAATAAATCTTTTATTTTATAATTCAATTAAAAGAAAATCTTAACATACGATTATTCTGAAGTTGTCAAAGTTTTATCTCAAAATGAAAACGAGAAAATGAATTACAGAATCGTTTCATCCAGTGCGAATGATCTTCTGTATAAGTGTAATAATTTTATATAATCCATATGGATGTGTGCAATGCATTATGAAACTCATTTAACAATTGTAAAACAATTATTTACGCTAAAGAAATTAATTTTTTAAAATATAATTAGAATACGCTTGTTGTTGTCTAGCTCCTTGTCTAGCTTCTGCTAGATGAGATCTATGAGTTTATGCACCCTCAAAAAGTCATGCGTAAGCATAGGAACACTTCCCAGGCATCCAAGAATACGAGTCGTGGAAGTCTGCTCGATGTTACATTTTGGACAAATCAGATGGGTTTTATGGCCACCCTGGAAGGCAAGGCTTCTTAAAAGTCCTTTGAGAAATCTGAGAACTGCCGTCTGCGTGCATCTGTCGCAATTCATAGCAAGAGATCCTCCAGGGGAATCAACTTGATACCAAGTATGAAGGGGGGATCGGCCAAGTCTTTTTATCTATATGTTTACTGCAGAGTACAGCTCAAGATAAGCCAGGCTATCAAATGCAGCCATAGCCTCTCTGGCACCCTCCTCCGCCAAGGCATCCGCTTCCTCATTACCCCATATATCTACATGCGAGGGGATCCACTGAAAGTGCACATCACAAGATGATGAGACTTGTTTTAATTTACTTAGAATAGAGAAGTTCTCATAACTCTGAGTTAAGAGAATACGCTTTAACATATCACGTAGAAATAATTTTTTAGATTTCTGAAATAATTCAAAATTTAGCTTGCTTGTAATCAACAATGGATTGCTTATTACTATTGCACATTGAAGCCAAACGAGGACTGTTGGTGATGGAGTTTGTAACTAAAACTCTCTGATGTTATCTGAGCCGCCACTTAAATACAAACTTCCACATTGTGCCAATGTGAAAACTTTGTGAGTCTCAACATCTTTAACATCCATTAGCATCTTTGTTCTTTGGGTGAGTACTGGCACCAGTACTCGAACCAAGACACGAGAAAAGCAACACTGACCACGAGTTCACAACACCATTTGGGGTCATCACTATATCATAGTCATTATATGTTCACTATGCCGTGGTTGTTGACTATAAGATGACCAGGTCATTTTGCAGTCAAGGCTTTACTTTATTTGGAATTTATCTGTTCATAGAACATTTCGTAGTCTTTTATTTTTTACAAATAAACACTGAAATAATGTATGTATATATACACGACGACGATGATACTGGGAACTGAAAATATATTATATTCCTTTCTATAATGCTTAACAAAAATTTTGTTTCAAAAGTATTTTTTGAAAGCTATCGAAAACCTTTTATTCTTGACAACTGTTTTTTTTTTGTATGCTTCTCATGTATTTTTTCCCTTTTTTTCGATTTTATTTGCAATTTTTTTTCAGTGGGTTTAAGTATCACAACATAAAATATTAAAATCAAAGAGAGAGAGAGAGAGAGACGCATATTTTCTGGAAGGATTTTCTTGACTGAACTTAAAATATAACATTTGGATGGTTTATCCTACTGTAAAAAGTGTGAATGGTATAAATAAGTTAAAATACTACAATTCAGTTAAGGTAGTATATTTTTCCTTTTTTCGTTAATTTCCTTGAAATTAGTTATGAACATGGTAGTTTTTGCCGAATCGAAAAATAAAGATTTAATATTCATTAAACAAATTTGTATTCATTAAAAGATGGTGGCATCTTAAGCATAAATTTATATACTTGCGTATAAAAATAGTTTTATTTATTCAAAATTCTCAAACAGAATTTATTCAAAAATAGATAGTGATACAGAAAGTTCATAAAGGTATACATAATCATCCCCTGAATATTTTTGTATAGTTGTTAAAATTTTGGAAAAGTACGTGGAATATCAATAAAATATATTACATATTTAAAAAAGCGAAATTGAACACTAATATCAGTTGAATTTATAACATTGCATCTGTTTATCTCAGTAAACACCTTTTTTGAAATGTTCGATCACTTAAATACTTCATATTTTTGTATACATAATGGATTATATTAAAAAGCAAATCATATTTATAAAATACTAGCATTAAATAAGTTTACTTATAATATTTAAAAAAGTCTTACGAATCAATGAGACTGAAATTCCAATGTTTTCATGTTCAAGAAAGTAATTGTTTTAACAAATAATATAAAAATGATGTCAAGTAAAGTATATGACAATCCCAAGACATTAAATCTCTTAAAAATTGAAGACATATTTTTGCGTTATTTGTTTTAAGTAATGAAAATTTACAGCCCATAATAGTAAAACTGATCTCATAAATTTCAAAAAGAAATTTCAATTATTATATCAAGATAACCACGAGTACAGTTTCATATAAAATAAAACAAATATATTCTAATTTTGATACTATATAATTAAATACCGTTTAAATGCTTTAAAATAAATATGACATTCTTAAAATCTCCAAACTTATGAAACTTTTAAGATACAAGCCATTAAATATTCTAAGACTAAAGGACTAACACAAGATAATTCTAAGGAATTTTGGTAACATGCCAATAGAATGCCTTTCAAAGGAATTAAAGCCTCGGCTATTCTCTACTTTTAATTATGAATAGATTATTTAAACTAATCCCTTTGAAATAAAGTGAACCATTAAGAAAAAAAATCCATATTTTACATAACCTTCTATCTGAAAAATCGACTAAGCCTAACGAATCAAGACTATATAATTCCATTGATTTAATTACATAATTCTGTTTCTTTATTCTCCTAAAGCACGATGTTCAGGAAAAAAGCAATTTTCCAATTGACTGAGGCTTATACCTGAAGCACTCACACCCATCACGTTTTGACCACACGCCTCTGGAACTATGCACACAAGCTCGTTGAAGTTGTGCCACCAAATCTGTTCTTAAAAAGAGGTCTAGGCCGAATGGGGCGTATCGAAACACCCAGCTTTTCGAACTCTCTGAGTGCTTTTGTCACGAAAACAGAAGTAATTGACTGGAAATGAAAAGTCGATTTTTCGTCTGAATAGTCAAAGGAGCGACAGAGAAAGTATGATCA
The DNA here is from genome assembly GCA_019973935.1 of Trichonephila clavipes. Classification (NCBI taxonomy): domain Eukaryota; kingdom Metazoa; phylum Arthropoda; class Arachnida; order Araneae; family Nephilidae; genus Trichonephila; species Trichonephila clavipes. Next base: position 358,569 of record BMAU01019514.1, on the reverse strand, counting down.
CGAATTAAGATTGGACAAGAAAAAATAAATTTTATTGTTTTTGGAAATATGTAATATAACCTTGTTTATAAAGCTAGAACGCTGCAGTTGTGTATGAAAAGTATTTTTTTTTGTTTTATTTCATGATAGTTGTACAAAAAATATAATACATTATCGGCATATTTTTCGTTAAGCTTAAGGTATCCGGCTAGGTGTTAAACCATTCAAAAAAGGAAATATAAGTGCTAAGGAAAAAGAAGGAATAGAGAGCATTTAAAAAAACTGGAGAATCTTAAGTTGTTTTTCTATTATATATATATGAAAAAAATTTGTATTATATATCAAAAACAAGAAATAAAAGATAATGAACATAATAAGAAATAGCGTAGTAAAAATATAAAAGCTAAACATGAAGATAAAAAATTATAGAAAAATAAAAAAAAAGAAACTACAAAAAAGAAGAAACTAGCGAGTCAGAAAGCAATTTCGGACTTAGGACCGAATAAGTGGGGTTAAACTAGTTTGAAGGCGCCAACCTTATATATATATATATATATATATATATGTGTGTGTGTGTGTGTATATATATATACATATATATTTACTTTAATTTATAAATATATCTTTAAAATATGTTTCTTGAATGATAATTTGTGTGCAGGAAAAATGGGATATATTCAAAACAATTCAATAAAATTCATTGCAATTTTAAAATTTATGCAATAAACCCTTTAGAGTAGGGGTGACAAACTCGCGGCCCACATCTAACGTTTTTGCGGCTCATGCAGTAAATCACCCCACAATAATATAAAATTCAAATTTTCTCCCGGAATAGGAAAAATAGTAGTGGAGAAGAGATGTCAAGTACTTGAACGTAAGCATTAAATTTTTCTTGTTCTTTTTTTTATGTTTATTATAATGTATTACTCGAAATATGCTTACGTTTCTATGAATACTGAATATTGTTACGGCCCACATAAAGTTAAACCTTGTTTGTTTGACCAAAGTGAGCCTTTGAGTTTGACTTGATTGATTGATTGATTTAATATTAACGTCGCACTGTTCAGCTACACGAGGGCTTTTGGCGACGGACCACGTAATTTTGAACCATGGTCAAGTGACGTGGACGACACCTGAGCTGGCACCCCCCTCTCCTAACTACCACACCACACCAACGGGAGGACGTTTCAGCTCTCGACAGATTTAACGTGCATCGCTGCCCTACACGGCGGGTCTTTAGTGGTACTGGGATCGAACTCGTGACCAGGCAAGCCACGATCCGATACCTATACCACTCGGCTACCGCGGCCACCTTTGAGTTTGACACCCTTGCTTTAGAGTGTAATAAATTGTAGATCTTATAAGAAAGTTAGATTTAATTATATGTTACGGCAATTTTAAGCTTTTTTTAATTTGTTATTTGTGATACTTCAAATAAATTAAGAAGCGCATCGATGAAACTAAAATTATATTATGTCAAACGTATTTTTACTTATGCTGTTTTTCGATAACAATGCTATTTGGAAATATATTTATGTTCTTTTTAGAACAACAAAACTGTTCTAAAAATCAATTTTTGAAAAACTAGGACCTTAAGTAAAAAGTGCCCCAAAAAATCTAGTATTTCTCTTCTAATTTTCAAATAGAATAAATTTATACTTCCATTTTTAGTTATATATCGTATTATTAAAAAAATATTGTCTTGATGTACTTTCATTAACTAAAAACATTTCGGTAACTGCAAATAATAGGCGTATGTATTCTCAATTATTCATGAATTCCTGCTGCAGGTTACTGAAGAAAAAGAAAATTTCCTGTTTGTGTATAGTAAATTGCATAAAATAATTAGTGATACTTTGTATAATGGCGGCTATGTAATTCCAACAACATTAAGTTTGAATTATGTAAAGAAAAATATATTTTTTAATTGAACAGCTATATCATATTGAAAGCTTACGTTGTAGTAAAAAACTACCATTCATCAGGTTATATTCATTACTTCATGAACTTCTTCCTTCTCCTTTTAAAACAATTTCTCCTAAATAAATAACTTCTAGAAAGAAAGAATTAAAAACATTACATGAAAACTTGTACCATTAATTTCTTGCAGGTACAATAATATTGACTTAGAACATATACAACTTTATTTCGAGTGATTTAAAATTTTATAATTCACAATGATATTCAGAAATACAATTTCACTTTTTTACCAAATCTGACCTGCATTACCTCATAAAACAAAAGAATAATAATTTAATCAAATAAAGGAAAACTAATTTTAGACTAATCAATTTATGCAAACAGATCAAATGTTCTAATTCAATAAAAAAAATGTTTCATTATTTAATTAATTTCAGTTTGGATATATTTACATATTAAACTTAGTAAGCATTTTTTATTCCATCTTTAAATAATAAGTATTTTTTTCAGAAAACGTTACTCATATAATTAACATATATATTTCAGTAAGAGAGAAAACATTCAAAATTGTAAATAAAGTATTTTACTGATTATATTTTTTACATTTAAACTTAAAATTTTATAGATAAAAGGATCTATTTTACGAGGTACTGTGAAATCGAAATTGTGTGTGTGTGGTTGAAACTTTTTTTTCATTTCAACCATTATATATATATTCATATGATGGAACCTGGACTCTTATTTTTAAAGTTGCTAGGTGCAGGGAGAGTATATCGTCGGTCTAATTATCATACTGCATAACTCCATCTGGGATGCTAATGTTATACATTAGGGCTAGTCATCAAGTTGTTGTTTATGTTCGCCAAGATAGGCGGGGGGCGGGTGCCAGCTCAGGTGTTGTCCACGTCACTTGACCATGGTTCGAAATTACGTGGTCAGTCGCCAAAAGCCCTCGGGTAGCTGAATAGCGCGACGTTAATATTCACTCACTCCCTCGCCAAGATAGGCGATAATATTAAAATATGGTTTACATTGATATTATTGTCGTGTGATATTGTTACAAATTTTGTGTAATGAACGCTTAAAATAGTCTGAATAACTTATATCTGGAAGTGTAATATATAAATATATTACTTCACGTTGTATTTATTTTATGTTAAAATCTTGCCACCATCTTTCCCTTCGAAATCTAGTTTTATTATGAAATATAAAAAATAGTGATAACATTGATCGAAGGATTAAACTAAAAGCGGAGCGCGCACTGACACATGGTGTAGACAAAACAAAAGGGAAAAGCTAGGCCGTCATCTTGGATTCCATGTAACCCGACAACAACCGCTGCTTGGCGTAATTAAGGAATTGCGCCAAAAAGCGCTTGGCTCGTTGCACTCCTATATCAAATAAGGTACACCGGTGGAGTTACGCAGTCTGATAATTAGGCCGAGGATATGAATTATACAACTGTTCATACTCATTGCTCCAATTATAAAATTGTAATTTACATGTATTATGTAGTTCTATATTTATTTAATATATTGTAAGTAGGAAACATATTCAAGTCTTATCTCCGCATTTTAATTTGTACTTCAATATAGTCCCTCTTAAAAAAAATGTTTCCAATCACCTTTTCCTCTAGATTGCCCTGTATTTTTATTCTGTCTTTGCTTCTGTACCTTAACAGAGCCACATACAATTGTCCATGAGTAATTTTTTTTCGATGTTACACATACACCGAGTTTTCCAAAATACTGCTCCTGTGATTTATTAATTAATAATGATAGCAAATGCCAATCTTACAGGGAATTGCGTACGTTTCAGTACTAATTGAATATCCAAGTCCACCTCGAGTGACGAGAACAGTGGCGTAACGAAGAGTATTAGGGCCCTCCTGCAGAGTCAGGTTTTGAGCCCATGCTGAAATGCATACTCGGCTTCAATCAGGTTTTGGACCCCAAGAACCATGTCCCCATCCCCGCGACGTGGGGGTGTACGTTACACCACTGGTTCAGTTGGATGCTTGGTACATACAATTTGGCCTTTTTTTTATCTCCTAATAAAATTTTATACGCCTGTTTATTTTTCTGAATATTTTTCACTATTAATCTTGTGACATTACACAGTCCATTAATAATACATTAATTTCTTAATCGCTTGACTATGGGACAGATCTGTACGGCACTTTATCACTAATACTCTTTGGCGTCTTTGGGGATTGTAAAGTCGCGTATATTTCCAACCAGCTATAAAAGAAGAAACCGGGATATGCAAATGAGTCAAAGTATTTAAGGAGAGTGTTGTAAGTTAGCAGAAGGGGGTTGTATGCCAAGAGAGGTGCTGAGGGTGTTCTAAGAAGATTCAAGTTGATTGTGCGATTAGCGTCTCGCTGATCATTAGGCAGTGATCTACAATTGGAAAGTATGATACGCCTGGAAAGTGAGGTAGTAAAAGGAAGGTGAGATTTAAATCTAGATTACCGGATCGTAAGAGTAAATATAGAATAAAGTTAGTGGTAATTTAATGAATGCTAGTATTTCAAATTGCGTGTATCTCTCGATCCTCTTATTCCGGTAATCCCGTTCGATATTGAGTTTAATAGTTGATTACTATCATATTTCGTGATTTAATTTAATAGTAAAGGTCAATCACATTGACGTAGACATCTTGTATTTAGAAGGTAGTAATCTTTGTATTTAGAAGGTTGATAATTGATTCAAGTGAATAAATATAATCTGTTATTTTAAAAATGCCGTCTGGTCGTTCTTTGCCTCAAATCAATCTTGGTGTCCAGGGTGGAATTCAGGGGGATTCTCACAACTATATATTCAGCCTAATTTCAAGTTCAGTTAAGCGGGTGGCATTCCCAATGGAAATAGTGATGATAAATACTCAAGCGAAAACCGAAAAGTATGACTACACTTTCAAATATTAATTACAAAGTAATTAATTAATTAATTAATAAAAAATTAAAAAAAATTCTCAATTCCAAATTCTAGTGTGGTGGTTCTCCATTTACGCTGTACATGTGATAGAGATTTACATTCGATAAACCATACTGCAGCTTGTGCTTGTGGAAAGCCGATTTGAAACGATAATGTTGAAAAACGGGGACGCTGTGCCATCTAGTTTGCATTTCATTAAACAGAAACTTTAGTCTTTTCTTTATGGAACAGAAAATAAATCGATAGGGAAAATCTATGTTTGTTCATTTTTAATTAATTGACTGAAAGAGTAGTCAAACTTTTCGGACATCCTATGTATTAAATGCTTTAAAAAAGCCGGGTATAAATATATATAATATAAAATAATTAAAAAACAATATGATTGAACCCCCATCATCCTGCAAATTTGCGTGTTATGCTCAGCACAAAATAAACAAAAAAGTAACATATATTTGCATCATTTTTATTTCTGATGATAATTAAAAACAAAAAATTATTATTATTATTCTAATTTCATCTGCATCGCAGTACTCATCATCAAGGTCATCCAATCGTCTTCTAATTGGTACAAGTAATCTTCAGTGTGTGTCCCTCTCTTCTAAATTTTTCGACAAAAATAACACAAAATAAACATATAGTAAAAAACATTTTCGTCATACATTAGAAGTGAAACTACTGCATATTGATGTAAATTTCTGTCACATTGGTTTGGGAAGATTATTTGGGTATTCTTTAAAAATAACATAGAAAATAACTGAAACACGAGAAATAAACCTTTTTTCTACTCATTGTCGCTTTTATTAATAAAAAGTTAGATTAGTTATAAGCAAATATTAAGCAAATTATACGTTTCTTCCATCCACAACAAACAGCAGAATGGTAAGTTCAAAATCGCCATAATGGCTGTGACATTTTATTTTTTTTACAGCCACGTTACTTATCACGCAATAGTCGTGAAAAAAAGCTGCTAGCCACAACCAATTTACAGTACATCTATTTTGAGAAAAAAAAAATGTTTACTGAATATTATGCTGGAAATCTCCATCATCATGCAAAAAAGAATTAAAAACGACTATTTCAATAATAAAGTGAAAGCAAAATGTAGAGTAATATACTCATGAAAACCAAATCATAGCTCTTTTCAGTTCTACTTAGTTTTATTCGACGTAGCTAAGAACTAAAAAACCGTATACAATAAGTAAATACAAAACTTTTTTAACATGATTGAAAATAATATTCATTAGGAAATCAATTAAAATTCATGTCTTCTGTATATCTCATAATGAAAATCAATAACAGGCTAAATAAAACTACTTTTTCACTTTCATCTCGTAAAAAGTATTTACAAATTTGTAGCAAGATAACATTACCGATTGTAATAGTTTTTGCGGTAAATAAGGGTGGGAAATAAATAGGCACACATAGTTTATTGTGCCAACTGCTGGCGCAAACAAGAATTTTTCAAGGGGAGGGATCCAGGGTCGAAAGTCCACCATTCTCGTATCATGTTTCAATACGCCGCCCAACATATTCTTTTGATTTAATCGATTTTCGGGAACAAAAAAACAGTAAAATATTAATTATTGAATACATAATTAGCATTAATGAATAAAATTAATTATTAATAACAAATACTGAATAAAATTTTACTTACTATACACATAAAGGCTATAATCAATTGAACAAAAAATCAACAGCTATGGGGAGGTCTGAATCCGGGCTTCCCCTCCCCCATTCTTTTGTTCACTACTGATGGAAACCATTTATAAAGAGCGCAACATTTAGGAAAATATAATTGAAATAGTTGAAATTTTTCTTATAATTAAATGTCAAATATTATCACCTATTTAAAAGAAGAGGTTAGAAATATTTAATGAAAGAATTTAGACCAGGTGAATTGCTCTTAAACTCATGAATGGTTTAATTTAAGATGCCATATTTTTGTCTTAAAAACAAAGTAAAAAAGAATCCATAAGCACATATGTCTTCTTAAAGTTTTAAAATCGCTACAAAAGGTGTAAAATCTTATATATATGTGGGAGACAACAAGGGGTCCAAGATTTGGTCTTTCTTATGGTTTATTTAACATTAAACAAAAATTAATTAAAAAGGTAGTTTTTAACAGATAAGTTTGACGATGATATGCAGAAGGTAACGCCTGCTCGCGCACCTCTCTCGTTCTCCTTTCTCTCTCTAATGTCCAAGAGTTTTTGTTTCTCTTCCACTAGTTCAAAAGTTTTAGTTCGTGTTTTAGCTGCGCCTGCGCGCGAAGACTGCGTGGAGTTGTCGATAACTATTGGTTACTATATCCGGCCAGCCTGACTGTACGCTGTCCGCAGCGGTACTTCCATGGAGACCAGAGGAGAATCTGAAACATACAAAAAAAAAACGGAACAGACAAGGACTATACGACAAATAAACAAAGATGTAACATATCATAATTTTGCTGAACTAGACATTTTCTCCATCATGTGAAGGCACCTCTTCGACATCCGGAAGGTTCCACAGGAAAACATTGTTTCACAGGCATAAGAACGTCTTTTTTAACAAGTTGATCTTTAGTTGAACGCATCGATATTTTCCTCTCTAGAGTTCTGGACGTCTGTTCAAAACGATTTCTCTTTTTCCTTCGTTTCCACTGCCAAGGCTCAAAGATCCTTCGGAGCAACACAAACCGTCTATGTTCACTCTTCATAGGTAAAGGGTTAGGTGAGCGGGAGATAAATTCCACGGAACTCGTTTTCATGGCACCATTGACTTTCTTACACAATACTATAGGTGAACAATAATCAAAAACACTCTCTTTTATAATACCTTGTCGTAACCAATCATCAATTTGATTGTTTACCTGTAATTTCTCAGAATAAGATAAACGTCTGGCTCTCTGACACACAGGAATATCATTTTTCAATTTAATATTCATTTTTAACTTAGTACTCTTAATTTTATTACATTTATAATCCTTAATTAGAGAACTCAAATCATTTCTAGTATTAAAGTTTTTAACACGTGGCAAATCATAACTAGAGTTTTCTATCACATTTGAAACAGGAACATTTGAAACATAAACAACACCTAAAGAGGATTCACTTTCATTCAATAAAACATCGCTCTTTGCGTGGCCTACTTTCTTTATTTCAGAATATACACTGGGATGTATAATAAATTCTTCGGTCAAGGTCGGTGATATTGCCGTTCGCACACTTAAGCTAGGAGAATGTTGATCAAGAGAAATATTTATGGGTTTAACTTCTACCATACGCTGTTCGCCAAAACATGAACTTAATGTTATGATCTCTTCGGAAGGTGTTTGCACTCTAATTAGTGAGGAATTTAAAACTGGGATCTGGCAACCTGAATTGATCAAGGCTGTTACGGGTTGATTTTCCACAAAAATGTTTACATATTGAAGATTTGCGCATTCATCGCTATTTTGTTTTTCGCTCTCGACTTTCAAAGTATTCACGTTTATTCTATTATGGATGTGGTCGTTAGATTCTTTAGGTTTAAAACGCTTCTCACAGTCTCTTGCGCAATGAGATGAATCACCGCATATAAAGCATTTTTTTTCTCTTTCAAGATATTGGGGATAGTTCTCTTTAATCTTTGTTTTAAAGTTTTGTGATCTATTTTTAAAGGGGTCTTGGGTATATCCATAAGTAATAGGAGTTTCTTTATGTGATCCGCTTCTAGATGAAATATAAATATCGCACTCTTTAGCTAAATCAATAGGCCTAAACCAATCTTCTGCTTCTCGAATGCCAATATGAGTTGGGTTTCCTTATTTAAAGTTTTGAACTGTTTCTCTTCGACTTTAGCTGCAGGATTTAAACTTAATGCTTTATTTTTAACCCTTTGAAGTTCGACTCCTTTTTCTAATTTTGCTAACTGAAGTTTCGCGAGCTCAATTTTCTGTTTTCCTAAAGTTACCTCTCTTTCGTTTCGCGATACTCTCTCATCTATACAGTTTTGAATTAAAGTTTTAACGAAATCTGGATCACTTTCAAATGTACTACTGTTCTCAATTTTAGTCTTTAGTTTAACTATAGTGTCAGTACTCTCCACAGTACCGTCTAGATCCTCAACAACTCTTATGAGATCCTCTTTAAGAGCGTTTTTATACATTTTAGAAAAATATGGGAAGGTCCTACCTTTTTTTTCTTCTGGCTCCCTTGTTGCTCGCACGTACGATGTATCCAATAATTGAAAAAATTTCGATTCCACTGATTTCACCTCTTCGCAGGTAATATAGTTGAAATTGTTCGAATTGACACCTCTTCGCAGGTGTTTGTGAGTGGTTCCAACCTCTACACAGGCGGAATTTGTCGATGGTTCGTTGAAAAATACACCTCTACACAGGTTATTTTGTTATTTGTTCCGACCTCTACACAGGCGGAATGAAGTTGAAAAATTCAACCTCTACACAGGTTGAACGAAGTTTCCGAAAAATGGCGGCGCGTCTCCTCCACGGACGGCTTTTTTTTTCACGTTCCAAATTTTGATCAAAATCGAAATTTTTTTCAATCCCGGCCTCTACACAGGCGGAATTTTCATGCTGAGTTCAAACCTCTACACAGGTTGAACGAAGTTTCCGAAAAATGGCGGAGCGTCTCCTTCACGGACGCCTTTGTTCATTGTCCAGACTTTGGTTCAAAATCGAAATTTTATCGATCCCGGCCGAGCCCCCATAATTTGTGGGAGACAACAAGGGGTCCAAGATTTGGTCTTTCTTATGGTTTATTTAACATTAAACAAAAATTAATTAAAAAGGTAGTTTTTAACAGATAAGTTTGACGATGATATGCAGAAGGTAACGCCTGCTCGCGCACCTCTCTCGTTCTCCTTTCTCTCTCTAATGTCCAAGAGTTTTTGTTTCTCTTCCACTAGTTCAAAAGTTTTAGTTCGTGTTTTAGCTGCGCCTGCGCGCGAAGACTGCGTGGAGTTGTCGATAACTATTGGTTACTATATCTGGCCAGCCTGACTGTACGCTGTCCGCAGCGGTACTTCCATGGAGACCAGAGGAGAATCTGAAACATACAAAAAAACGGAACAGACAAGGACTATACGACAAATAAACAAAGATGTAACATATCATAATTTTTGCTGAACTAGACATTTTCTCCATCATGTGAAGGCACCTCTTCGACATCCGGAAGGTTCCACAGGAAAACATTGTTTCACAGGCATAAGAACGTCTTTTTTAACAAGTTGATCTTTAGTTGAACGCATCGATATTTTCCTCTCTAGAGTTCTGGACGTCTGTTCAAAACGATTTCTCTTTTCCTTCGTTTCCACTGCCAAGGCTCAAAGATCCTTCGGAGCAACACAAACCGTCTATGTTCACACTTCATAGGTAAAGGGTTAGGTGAGCGGGAGATAAATTCCACGGAACTCGTTTTCATGGCACCATTGACTTTCTTACACAATACTATAGGTGAACAATAATCAAAAACACTCTCTTTTATAATACCTTGTCGTAACCAATCATCAATTTGATTGTTTACCTGTAATTTCTCAGAATAAGATAAACGTCTGGCTCTCTGACACACAGGAATATCATTTTTCAATTTAATATTCATTTTTAACTTAGTACTCTTAATTTTTATTACATTTATAATCCTTAATTAGAGAACTCAAATCATTTCTAGTATTAAAGTTTTTAACACGTGGCAAATCATAACTAGAGTTTTCTATCACATTTGAAACAGGAACATTTGAAACATAAACAACACCTAAAGAGGATTCACTTTCATTCAATAAAACATCGCTCTTTGCGTGGCCTACTTTCTTTATTTCAGAATATACACTGGGATGTATAATAAATTCTTCGGTCAAGGTCGGTGATATTGCCGTTCGCACACTAAGCTAGGAGAATGTTGATCAAGAGAAATATTTATGGGTTTAACTTCTACCATACGCTGTTCGCCAAAACATGAACTTAATGTTATGATCTCTTCGGAAGGTGTTTGCACTCTAATTAGTGAAGAATTTAAAACTGGGATCTGGCAACCTGAATCGATCAAGGCTGTTACGGGTTGATTTTCCACAAAAATGTTTACATATTGAAGATTTGCGCATTCATCGCTATTTTGTTTTTCGCTCTCGACTTTCAAAGTATTCACGTTTATTCTATTATGGATGTGGTCATTAGATTCTTTAGGTTTAAAACGCTTCTCACAGTCTCTTGCGCAATGAGATGAATCACCGCATATAAAGCATTTTTTTTCTCTTTCAAGATATTGGGGATAGTTCTCTTTAATCTTTGTTTTAAAGTTTTTGTGATCTATTTTTAAAGGGGTCTTGGGTATATCCATAAGTAATAGGAGTTTCTTTATGTGATCCGCTTCTAGATGAAATATAAATATCGCACTCTTTAGCTAAATCAATAGGCCTAAACCAATCTTCTGCTTCTCGAATGCCAATATGAGTTGGGTTTCCTTATTTAAAGTTTTGAACTGTTTCTCTTCGACTTTAGCTGCAGGATTTAAACTTAATGCTTTATTTTTAACCCTTTGAAGTTCGACTCCTTTTTCTAATTTTGCTAACTGAAGTTTTGCGAGCTCAATTTTCTGTTTTTCTAAAGTTACCTCTCTTTCGTTTCGCGATACTCTCTCATCTATACAGTTTTGAATTAAAGTTTTAACGAAATCTGGATCACTTTCAAATGTACTACTGTTCTCAATTTTAGTCTTTAGTTTAACTATAGTGTCAGTACTCTCCACAGTACCGTCTAGATTCTCAACAACTCTTATGAGATCCTCTTTAAGAGCGTTTTTATACATTTTAGAAAAATATGGGAAGGTCCTACCTTTTTTTTTTTTTTTTCTTCTGGCTCCCTTGTTGCTCGCACGTACGATGTATCCAATATTTGAAGAAAATTTCGATTCCACTGATTTCACCTCTTCGCAGGTAATATAGTTGAAATTGTTCGAATTGACACCTCTCCGCAGGTGTTTGTGAGTGGTTCCAACCTCTACACAGGCGGAATTTGTCGATGGTTCGTTGAAAAATACACCTCTACACAGGTTATTTTGTTATTTGTTCCGACCTCTACACAGGCGGAATGAAGTTGAAAAATTCAACCTCTACACAGGTTGAACGAAGTTTCCGAAAAATGGCGGCGCGTCTCCTCCACGGACGGCTTTTTTTTTTTCACGTTCCAAATTTTGATCAAAATCGAAATTTCTTTCAATCCCGGCCTCTACACAGGCGGAATTTTCATGCTGAGTTCAAACCTCTACACAGGTTGAACGAAGTTTCCGAAAAAAATGGTGGAGCGTCTCCTTCACGGACGCCTTTGTTCATTGTCCAGACTTTGGTTCAAAATCGAAATTTTATCGATCCCGGCCGAGCCCCCATAATTTGTGGGAGACAACAAGGGGTCCAAGATTTGGTCTTTCTTATGGTTTATTTAACATTAAACAAAAATTAATTAAAAAGGTAGTTTTTAACAGATAAGTTTGACGATGATATGCAGAAGGTAACGCCTGCTCGCGCACCTCGCGTTCTCTTTTTTCTCTCTAATGTCCAAGAGTTTTTGTTTCTCTTCCACTAGTTCAAAAGTTTTAGTTCGTGTTTTAGCTGCGCCTGCGCGCGAAGACTGCGTGGAGTTGTCGATAACTATTGGTTACTATATCCGGCCAGCCTGACTGTACGCTGTCCACAGCGGTACTTCCATGGAGACCAGAGGAGAATCTGAAACATACAAAAAAAAACGGAACAGACAAGAGGACTATACGACAAATAAACAAAGATGTAACATATCATAATTTTTCTGAACTAGACAGTTTCTCCATCATGTGAAGGCACCTCTTCGACATCCGGAAGGTTCCACAGGAAAACATTGTTTCACAGGCATAAGAACGTCTTTTTTAACAAGTTGATCTTTGGTTGAACGCATCGATATTTTCCTCTCTAGAGTTCTGGACGTCTGTTCAAAACGATTTCTCTTTTTCCTTCGTTTCCACTGCCAAGGCTCAAAGATCCTTCGGAGCAACACAAACCGTCTATGTTCACACTTCATAGGTAAAGGGTTAGGTGAGCGGGAGATAAATTCCACGGAACTCGTTTTCATGGCACCATTGACTTTCTTACACAATACTATAGGTGAACAATAATCAAAAACACTCTCTTTTATAATACCTTGTCGTAACCAATCATCAATTTGATTGTTTACCTGTAATTTCTCAGAATAAGATAAACGTCTGGCTCTCTGACACACAGGAATATCATTTTTCAATTTAATATTCATTTTTAACTTAGTACTCTTAATTTTATTACATTTATAATCCTTAATTAGAGAACTCAAATCATTTCTAGTATTAAAGTTTTTAACACGTGGCAAATCATAACTAGAGTTTTCTATCACATTTGAAACAGGAACATTTGAAACATAAACAACACCTAAAGAGGATTCACTTTCATTCAATAAAACATCGCTCTTTGCGTGGCCTACTTTCTTTATTTCAGAATATACACTGGGATGTATAATAAATTCTTCGGTCAAGGTCGGTGATATTGCCGTTCGCACACTTAAGCTAGGAGAATGTTGATCAAGAGAAATATTTATGGGTTTAACTTCTACCATACGCTGTTCGCCAAAACATGAACTTAATGTTATGATCTCTTCGGAAGGTGTTTGCACTCTAATTAGTGAGGAATTTAAAACTGGGATCTGGCAACCTGAATCGATCAAGGCTGTTACGGGTTGATTTTCCACAAAAATGTTTACATATTGAAGATTTGCGCATTCATCGCTATTTTTGTTTTTCGCTCTCGACTTTCAAAGTATTCACGTTTATTCTATTATGGATGTGGTCGTTAGATTCTTGAGGTTTAAAACGCTTCTCACAGTCTCTTGCGCAATGAGATGAATCACCGCATATAAAGCATTTTTTTCTCTTTCAAGATATTGGGGATAGTTCTCTTTAATCTTTGTTTTAAAGTTTTGTGATCTATTTTTAAAGGGGTCTTGGGTATATCCATAAGTAATAGGAGTTTCTTTATGTGATCCGCTTCTAGATGAAATATAAATATCGCACTCTTTAGCTAAATCAATAGGCCTAAACCAATCTTCTGCTTCTCGAATGCCAATATGAGTTGGGTTTCCTTATTTAAAGTTTTGAACTGTTTCTCTTCGACTTTAGCTGCAGGATTTAAACTTAATGCTTTATTTTTAACCCTTTGAAGTTCGACTCCTTTTCTAATTTTGCTAACTGAAGTTTCGCGAGCTCAATTTTCTGTTTTCCTAAAGTTACCTCTCTTTCGTTTCGCGATACTCTCTCATCTATACAGTTTTGAATTAAAGTTTTAACGAAATCTGGATCACTTTCAAATGTACTACTGTTCTCAATTTTAGTCTTTAGTTTAACTATAGTGTCAGTACTCTCCACAGTACCGTCTAGATTCTCAACAACTCTTATGAGATCCTCTTTAAGAGCGTTTTTATACATTTTAGAAAAATATGGGAAGGTCCTACCTTTTTTTTTCTTCTGGCTCCCTTGTTGCTCGCACGTACGATGTATCCAATAATTGAAGAAAATTTCGATTCCACTGATTTCACCTCTTCGCAGGTAATATAGTTGAAATTGTTCGAATTGACACCTCTTCGCAGGTGTTTGTGAGTGGTTCCAACCTCTACACAGGCGGAATTTGTCGATGGTTCGTTGAAAAATACACCTCTACACAGGTTATTTTGTTATTTGTTCCGACCTCTACACAGGCGGAATGAAGTTGAAAAATTCAACCTCTACACAGGTTGAACGAAGTTTCCGAAAAATGGCGGCGCGTCTCCTCCACGGACGGCTTTTTTTTCACGTTCCAAATTTTGATCAAAATCGAAATTTCTTTCAATCCCGGCCTCTACACAGGCGGAATTTTCATGCTGAGTTCAAACCTCTACACAGGTTGAACGAAGTTTCCGAAAAAAATGGTGGAGCGTCTCCTTCACGGACGCCTTTGTTCATTGTCCAGACTTTGGTTCAAAATCGAAATTTTATCGATCCCGGCCGAGCCCCCATAATTTGTGGGAGACAACAAGGGGTCCAAGATTTGGTCTTTCTTATGGTTTATTTAACATTAAACAAAAATTAATTAAAAAGGTAGTTTTTAACAGATAAGTTTGACGATGATATGCAGAAGGTAACGCCTGCTCGCGCACCTCTCTCGTTCTCCTTTCTCTCTCTAATGTCCAAGAGTTTTTGTTTCTCTTCCACTAGTTCAAAAGTTTTAGTTCGTGTTTTAGCTGCGCCTGCGCGCGAAGACTGCGTGGAGTTGCCGATAACTATTGGTTACTATATCCATATATATATATATATATATATATATATATATATATATATGTACTTTTGCTAAAATTCACTAGATAAAATAAAGGTAATTTACTTTTCTCTATAGAATTATTAACCCGCAAAAAAACATACAACCATTTATGATGTATAGATTTAGAAATAATTTTTATACAACGAACATATATAGCCAGGTACATTTTTAAGTAAACATCGTTATTTCACATACATATGACTAATATATAAATGCTTAATAACTGTTATTATTTTGGCACAAATTCTTTAAGACCAACTTAATTAAAAAAAAAATGTTTGAAGAACTAACCATCTTGTTGAAAATTATTATTTTGAAAAATATTCATTTGTTCCAATAGTTTTTCATTTTGCACTTTTAAGATTTAATGTAAAATTTATCAATTTACAAAAATATAATTTGGGATACAAATCCTGCATAGTTCATTTTGAATTATATATACACTCTTTACCAATAAGTAACTGAACACATGTGATGAAAGAGATAAACAAAAATTATTCGTATTCTATAGTTGGCAGAGCCTCCACCAGTGGCAATTGCAGGCTTAACCCTCCATTATTAGAAATGTATTAGAAGATTAGATTAGAGAGTATGATTAGAAGATTATTATAGAGTATGATTCATGACAACGCAAGAACTTGCATTAATATTAGGAGTGACTCAACTAGCAATTTTACATCGTTTAAAATGATTGGAAAGGATTCAGAAACAAGTAAATTGGATTAACATGAACTAAAGCCGAGAAACGTTGAATGCTTATTTTGCTGTGAAACGCTGGTTGGTAGGTATAAAGGAAAACATTTTTGCATCGTATAGCTATTGGTGATGACAAATGGACCCATTATTATAACCCAAAGAGGAAATCATGAGAACCACGTGGTCATGCTTCAACAACCGAATATTTATGGAAAGAAACCCGTGTTATGTTTCGATGAGACAAGCTTGCTGTCGTGTATTATGAGTTGTTCAAACTGGACGAAAACATTTCTGGAACTCACTACAGAACACAATTCACGAGACTCAGCCATAAACTCAAATAAAAATAATAAAAATACATTCACTACTGATTCAAATTTGAAAAAAAAATTATTTTCTGCGTGATATTGTGAGTATCACAAGTTGTAGCGTCGGTCAAAACCTGTTTAAAAATCCTAAGTTGCGGTGTCCTACTTCACCCGCCGTATTGCACCTTCTGAGTATGCCTTGTTCGGATTGATTGCGCATGCTCTGTCTCAGCAGTACTGCTCATTATATGAAGATAAGTACCAAAAATTGGGTTGATTCGAGGATATACTCGAAAGATGGAGCGTTCTGCCAACATGTGTGCTACCAGAAAGAAGGAAAAACGTATTATAAAAGAGTGCGCAATACTTTGAATAAAACATAGCATACCATTCTTTCTTGATACGTGCTCAATTTTTGATAATACAACGGTGGTAACATATCTGTACTCCTTTTAGTTATCAGTTAAGCAGCAGTATACAAGAAACGATTTACTTAAGCAAATATATTGCGATTATGTAATCAACTAAAACGATTTTTTCAAGAAAACATGTTGCTGAATTCCCAATTTATATTTCTGCTCAAAGTATATTTAGAGCTGCCACATTTACCAAATAAGCGAGCCTTTTTCTTCAAGAGAGAATGTAACCTTCATACTTTTTAAGACTTATTACTACGGGGATAGATTTTGCAATTCGTAGCCTATTGGGTTATTCAGGGTTTCTCCCACGGCGAAATAATCTTGTTTATTGAAAAAGCAATGACAAGGATCTTTTCATTGTGATTGATCTAAAATACCAATGCAAAGTTACTCTCACTACGGGTTCTCTTTAAGAGTTTAAAAGGAAATATGCACTTCTATTAAAGTCGTAATTGTAAAAAATCCACACTAGGATTGATTTATGTTCCATTTGACAATGGAAATAAATTTTTAATTTCACTTTGCTACGATTTTATCGTTTTTGAATTAAATATTTGAAGATAAAATAATATATACTGTATTTGTTTACATCTTATTTTGAAAAATATATTTTCTTAGAGTTCTAACTTTACTGCCTTTCTAGTTTTTCATAATCATCTGTTTCTGATGCTGGTCACATCCGAAGAATGTTGAGTTATTTTCTATGATCAAAATAGGTAAATACGTAAATTTTGACTTATTCAGCAATTTTTTTACGAGGATTTGTCATAGAAATAGAAAATCAGAAATAGCTCTTGACACACAAAAATGAAAGATTGTAAAAATGTATTCTTATTTCCTGATTTTTATTACAAGCCTTATTGAATGACTAATTGGTGATTATTGATTTTTAATATAATTTTTAAGTAACGGGCCACTTATGAAAGCAGTTAATTTAATATTGTTACATGGTTGAGAATACTTTGATTCTTCAATTTTGACGTAATATGCTACTGCCTTTTTCGTTTATAGTTTCATTTTGATTATATTCTTATTTTCAAATTCTTATTTTTATATTGTTTAGTTGCTTAAGAATTATTTTCATGATTACTCACAGTAACATATTCATTTTACGACAAATTATAAATTTAATTTACAGTATGTAGCTCTCTGGAGCTCTATTTCCATACACATAAAATTGTGTTTTGATCTTAACACTTCTAAACAAAAAAAAAGAAATTTGATTTCCCCAGTTTATTTTTAAGAAAGAAAGACAATATTGCCTTAAGTAGTTAACTTCTGTAAATAAATTTTTTTTAAAATTACTCACAAAAGAGAAAAAAAATCGATCGTTTAGCTTTTATGACAAAAATGAATAATTCATTTGCAATCAATAAAAAAATATTTGGTTAAAATAGGAAATTATATAGAAAATATTCCATATTATTCTGGTGATGAGGAATTACAGTTAATATTTAAAATCAAAAATAATTAATGAAATAAACAATGGAACGATTATTACAAATCATAATTAAAATTTATTCATGCTCATTAGTAATAACTCTCTAACTTTATTAACCTAACTTGAATATAAAAAAATCAGAAATATAATAATATAATCAGAAATATTGAATAAAGCTTTTTTCCTGCGAAAGAATTTTATATCGGAAACTCTCTAGGGTCTTTGTCTCTTTCTTTCTATCATACGACTCATCATAATAAATACTTCAAATTCCAAGCATACATACTGTCTATTTCTCTTAAAGGGAAAAAAATGACAATAGTCTCTGTGTTTTGAGCGAATTCAACAACTCGGCACCGATGAATTGACTCGAAGGATAATTAATTTTCTTCCACATCGATTTCCGTTTTTCGTCACGGCCGACTAAAGAGACTAATGCTTTAATCCAAGGCTCCAGAAAGTTAACATGAAACACATGTGGCAAAAGGAAAGTAAATAAAAAAAAAGGAATGTCCCCCCTCCCACGCCATCGAGTTTCATCACGAAACTGTCATTGACTTCGGACATTGGCAGGGAAAACTCAACATGGGTGCTATTTCGTTCAAAAACACCACTCTCGGTTGCTGGCAAGCAGTCAATCGCCTTGGAAACTTTCTTTTTTTTGTGTGATAAATGATCTCACTGTGTTTGTTTCTATAAGGCATGAAAAATGAATTTGCCAATCAATTATGGGTCAGAGGTCGACTCAAGGAAAACATTATTCTTTTGTTAGGCCTTTTTCGTTTTCATCGGTAGGTGTCACTTTTTGGCGAACGTTGGGCGACGGTGGAGTACGCGTTTCCAAGATTTATGCATTCTTTTAAAATTCTGACCTTGAGCTCGAGTTAACCCATTAGAGACTGAAAGGCAATTTAGATATTTGTCGTAAAAGTGATCTACTGCCTTCACGAAAAATATGTTTTCCATCAATAATATGGTTGATAAATTAAGCTTCAACTTAAGAGAATTTAATGAGAAAGCAGCTATATATATAAAACTCAACTCTAAATTTAAATTAATGAATGCATTCTGGAAGGTGGTTTTTAAATGATCTTTGACTTGATCTGATTGAAAAAGCAATTGCCAATGATAATTTTTAGTTGTTCATTAATATGCAAATGCATTCATTTTTTTTATAAAAATATATAAGTTGTTTCTCGTTGTGATAAATTAGCGTTCGAACAGAATTTTAATCAGAAAGAACAATTACGTGAATATATTATAAGAGTAATTTAATAAAAACCTCAAAGGGTAAATTTTTTCTAGGTACGCGTGTAAAAATTTCAATATTTTTCTTTGATAAAAAATAATCTAGCTCTAATATCGATCAGAGGATTATAATTAACAATAAAAAAAAAGCTCTCCGAAGCTTCTAAAAATATCAGCAAAATAACAGTAATACCACACTGTTTTTTTACACATTTAAGCATAATATGCACGTGTCAGTCACCAACATCTAAGCAAAATTAATTTAGCGACGAACTGTTTAATTAAAAAAACAGGCCACCTTAAAAATTTTTTTTTCGAAATACTCCTTTTTATTTTCATTTATTGAATTAATTTATGATTCATCATTTTTTAAAGTAAAATAGCTTCAGGGATTTCGAAATTTATTACTTTAATACCCTGTGAGCTAATTAATTTTAACTTAATTCTAAAACATAGAATATTAAATATAGATTATACAAATTATACAAAATGAAACAGGTTAAAATATATGACATCTTGCTTTTGTTCTAGATACCATATTAATATTACCATGACAAAGGTAGTAAACTATAAAAGAAATTAAATTAAAAACATTTTGATCATCTTATTTTTTAATCAAAATATGTAAGAAAATATTTCCCATGTAGGCAAAAAAGAATTAACAAAAAAATATTGTCTATTTTGCTTAACAAATTGCTTAATTTTCTGATATATACAGGGTGTAACTAAACTCTGCGGCAAAACTTTAAGGGGTGATAGTACACATCCAGACAAACAATAGCAAATAGGAAACTTGAGGTCCAAAACGTCTTCCGAAGGAGATAGGTGCCATTAATGTTTAGTTCGAAATTTCAAATGATTGTAAAAACGGAAAAATGGGTTGATGCTTTAGCGGTTTGCGCTAAAATTGTTTTTATCAGTATTTTCTTGAAAAATAAATTTTAAAGATAAAGCTCAAAAATGTCGCTTATGCTTTGCTTTATGCTTTGGAGTAACGAACAACTATTTTTTACTGTTATTTTTTGTTTCACATTAAATGCTTTCAAAAAGCTTAGACTTAAACTTAAATTTTACGCTCAAAATTTGAATCGATGGGGTGGTTAAATAGCGCAAACGGAATTGTGTTCAGTAGGTGAAATTTGTTCTCACCTCCTCCCCTGGACACAGTTCAGTTATTCACGATCTTCGATGCTTGGTCGTAGACTCAGCAGCAACTACTACCCACTAAACGTAAAATAAACGAGAGAGGGATGACAAAATTAAATAAAAAAGTTATTCATAACAGACATGAGCAATTTCTCCCCGCAAAATACCTGATTATGCAAATCACCCGATTTGCATGCAAAGTGTAGTACGCAATGTAACTGTATGGTGTTAACTGTATGTAAGGATGTAAGGTTTTACTGCAAAGTGTTCCAGCCAAAATAAAGGCTCGTATGTGGTTCCAACATGACGGAGCGCCAGCATATTTCAGCGCAGTTGTGCGAAGTGCATTGGATACGACATGTCTAGGGCGATGGATTGGACGGGGTGGTCCGGTAAATTGGCCGGCACGCTCGCTTGACCTCTCCTGCCTAGACCTCTTCGTCTGGGGCCGTATTAAGTGTCTTTTTTACACAAGCCCCGTCAATTCCGACGAGGCCCTGTTTGCGAGGATTTCTGTCGTAGCAGGGGTTTGCGAAGATTGCCCGGGGTATTTGCTAATGTTTGACAGTCCCTCCGCCGGCGGTGTGAGGCCTGCATCTTTGCTGGTGGGCGCTCTTTCAAGCAGTTTTTGTGATTCCGCAAGAAAATCATGCTGTAACGTTTGAAAGAATAACGGTAGCGTATTCTTGGTTAATTAAAATATGGAATTTATTTACGTCACAACTATTGAAAATTATTTACTAAATGATACATTACAGTTATTAAGGTTAATCATAGATTGTTAGAGTCCACTATTTTGTGAGAGGAGGATTCGTTGGTTACCGCTCCCGTGCAAGTTCAAAGCATCTCTCCCCTCATCTTCCGGTCGACGAGCTAGATTCCTCGGGGTCAAACAGGGGTTGCGTTGCACCTGCAAATGCACGTGTGGGTGTCGGGTCCACAAAGAAAGCCGACTAGATGTTGATGTTTTCGAGAAGTGACGTTACACATGCGTGTACCATTTTCTACGTGTCATCATTCATTCAACCTTCATTCATACGCACTAAGTGCGTACATCAAATTGTTTCTTTTTATTTTTACAAGAGAAGTTGCTCACGTCTATTATGAATATTTTTTTAAATTTTGGTCATCCCTCTCTCGTTTATTTTACGTGTAGGAGGTAGTAGTTGCTGCCTGGTCTACGACATCAAGATCGGGAATAACTGAATTCTGTTCAGAGGGAAGGGAGTTTCAAATTTCATCTCCTGAACACAATTCCGTTTACGCTACTTAACCACCCCCAACGAATAAGATTTTGAGCTAAAAATTTTAATTTAAGTCTAAGCTTTTGAAAGCATTTAATGTTATACAAAAAATAACGGTAGAAAATAGTTGTTCGTTACTCTAAAGTCTAAAGCGCCCTTTATCGACATTTTTGAGCTTTATCTTTAAAAAATCTGTTTTTCAAGAAAATACTGACAAAAACAATAATTTTAGAGAAAGTTGCCAATTAATCAACCCTTTTTTCCGTTTTTTATAATCATTCAAAATTTCGAACCCTTAACTTTAATGGCCCCTATTTCCTTCGGAAAATGTTTGGGAACCTAAGTTTCCTATTTACTATTTTTTGCCTTGATGTGTACTATCCCCCCCTTAAAGTTTTGCTACAGAGTTTAGTCACACCCTGTATATATATATATATATATATATATATATATATATATATATATATATATATATATATATATATATATATATATATTATATATATATATATATATTATATATATATATATATATATATATATTATATATATATATATATATATATATATATATATTATATATATATATATATATATATATATATATATATATATATATATATATATATATATATATATATATATATATATATATATATATACACTGCTGGACAATTGCTAAGGACGGATCACAAATTGCTATGTAGCATAACATTAAGCGAGACATGAGGCCTAGTAGGATAAAATATAGTTGCCATACTGTTCAGACATTAGAATAAAGAATATTTATTGTTCTGAAAGTACAAAAGCTGTGAAACATCTGAAAGAAAAAAAAAAAAAATGTTCATTTGATCTGCGTACGGAGAAATGGAACAATGCATCTAAAAGTCAGCAGGCACCTTAAAGAAAGGTATCAGTACGGGATATGTCCACCGTGGAGTGTGATGCAACATTCCACACGTCGTGCCATACTTTGCACAACATTATGCATCAGCTGTTGAGGCAATTTATCAGATTCCTCTGTGAGTGCACGGATGAGGGTGTTCTTGTTTGTCGGAGGATAGTTTCGACCAGCAACTTGCCTCCCCAAAGCATCCCACACATTTTCAATGGGGTTTAGATCTGGAGAACGTGCTGGCCATACGAGACGTTGAATACCCTCGCTGTCTAGACAATCCTGAACAGCGAGTGTTTGATGACATGTTGCGTTGTCGTCCATAAAAACAAATTTATCACCGACAGCACCACGGAAAAGACGAACATGAGAAAGTAGAACTTCATCAATGTATCGTTGGCCCGTCATAGTCCCATTCGCAACCACATGTAGGCGCGTGCGGCCATTGATCATGATGCCGGCCCACACCATGATACTGCATGTCGGATATCGGTCCTTTTCCTGGATATTTTCTGGACGATAAGCAGTACCACTCTCGCGCCAGATCAGTTGGCGTCTATAATCCGATGACAGACTGAACCTACTCTCATCTGAGAATAGTACGCATGCCCAGTCCTGTTCAGTCCAATTGTGATGCTCACGACACCATTGCAAACGGGCAGTACGGTGCTGTCTGGTCAATGGGACACACACAACAGGTCTGCGTGCGTATAGTCCTCCTCCCCTCAAACGTCTGGCAACAGTTTTTCGGTAGATCTGCTTTCCTGAGGCAGCAAGAAACTGATTTGCCACCTGCTGAGCTGTGGTGCGCCTGTTCCTTTTTGCTGATAGGACGATATATCTGTCTTCTACAGGTGTTGTACTTCTAACACGACCACCCCCGTGGCGTCTACTACACATTCCAGTAGTTTTAAATGACTTCCACAGCCGTGAAACAACGCTGTGAGCGATGTCGAACTCCCTGGAAACATGTGTTATTTTTCGCCCTTCTTCGATCTTTCCAATAATTCGGCCACGCATAAAATCATCTATGTGATGTCGGGAAGACATGCCAAAAATTTTAAGTTCGCCTATTAAATCTTTCCTGTAAAACTTTGACTTGAAACAACAACTGTCCACACGCGTCAAAACCTTTAAAGCTCTTATGAACGCTATCACGTGATGAACAGACGTGGAAAAAAAGTTTGCATATTCATACTTCTTCTTACTAATATCCCGCACTTATTCTAATTTTCCACATTTTGCTTCGTTTCATTTTGTGGTTGCTATGGATGATAGTGTTATCCGTTCTTAGCAATTGTCCAGCAGTGTATAATATATATATATATATATATATATATATATATATATATATATATATATATATATATATATATATATATATATATATAATATATATATATATATATATATATATATTGTAAAAACTATAATGATTTTATTGATGGTCATCATGAACATGTAGTTACTGGCAACTTAGACATAATCAATGATAATATTTTAAAAGATATAATGAGTAAAGGCACTAAATTTAGATTAAATGTTTCTAATAACAACAATACTGTTAAAAACAAATTATTAAAGATATAGATAATTTTATTACAAAATCTGCAATTAAATTTGGACTACCTATTGAGGCATTTGATGAGTATAAGTACAATATTTTAAAAGACCTTTTGAATTTTAGCTACCATTCTCAATATGAAACTACTTTTAAAGATATAAAACAGAAAATTTATGAATTACAAAGAATTTTATCATAGTTTACATTGATAAAGTACCTGGTAACTATGCTGTCATTTGCAAGTATTTTTATTATAATATTCTTTATGATCACTTTCTTAATAATGGTTCTTTTAAAAAATTAGATTTGTCACATAATGAAATTAGTAATCGTATTATTGCTATTTATAAAAAATAAGGTTATTGTATTCCTAGAATTAAAAATATCCATATATTTTTTTAACTCCAAAATTCCATAAAAGTCCGGTTAAATTTAGAACTGTGACAAATGGTTTTAGAACATATATTACTACTGCAGGCAAATTACTTCATAATATTATACAAAACTTTATTAATCAACAATGTAATAAAGCTATAATTAAAAATAGTAAAGAGATTATAGATTTTTTAAATAATGGAAATATTTATTCAGTTCATAGTTATGACTTTGAAGATCTTTTCAATTCCATTGATTTATATGATATTATTAAAGTAATTTTAGAAAACTACAGTATGTATAACCTTAATATTAATTTTAAAAAATTTAAAACTCTCATAGATTTTGTCTTAAAAGAAAATTACATCAATTTTTTAATGGTTCTTTATATAAACAAGAGAAAGGACTCCCACAAGGAGGCCCAGCTAGTAATAGTTTGGCTAATCTTTATTTACATTTTTATGAATATAATTATGTTATTAATAATGACTACTACATTTTTAGATATATTGATGATTTAAATATTTTTGGTAAAAATGATCCTATTATTGAATCCTATTATTAATTTTTATCCGTCCTACTTAAACTTAGTTAAAATTAATAGTAATCTAATCAAAACAAATTACCTAGATGTATCACTCTATATTAAGGATTTGAAACTACATAGTAATATTTATGATAAAAGAGATGCCTTTAATTTTAATATCATCAAAGTGCCTTTCTGGAATTCTAATTTATCAACATCTATATATAGAAATATTATTTTTAACTATATTTATCGCAATAATGTATTAGTTAGCGATAAAGCTAATATTTTTTTAAATCTTAAAAAAATTTTTAATCACTGTATTGAACATGGATACCCTGCTAAATTTCTTTGTAATTATATTTTTAATGGTTTTTTGTGATACAATTTATATTACTGTAAATATTTACTATTTTTATGTTTTGTATTTTTTTTAATTTAGACAATATCTATTTTATCCTACATTTATTGAATAGTTGGCGCCACATGCTTATTCTCTATTTTTTTTAGTTTCTTTTATATTTTAAGCTAATTTTATATAATTTTTATTTTTATGATTTTTTAAAAGTATATAAAAATATATATATATATTTCTTATTATCGTATATCGTATCGCAATTAATCGTTTCTTATATCGTATCGCAATTAACTTTATGCGGTACTGCTCTCCTTATTTGGCGGGAACATGTTACTGCACTCTTAGCCATCGCTTTACTCAGATTTAGTAGGTTATGTTTATGTTCCTATATTATTTAGTTTTATGATTTTTAATATTTAATTATACATTTATAACTCTTTCCTTTCCTCTTGGTACATAGTATGACAAATTACAGGTGAAGGTTGGCGCCGTAAAACTTGTTTAAACCTGCAATCCTGGTTCCTAAGGCCAGGAATTTGTCTTTATACTATGTACCTCCTTCCTACTTTTAGTTATCTTAGGTATATAACTATATGTCTATTTTTATATTTTTGTTTATGTATTTATGTATATGTATAAATATGTATAAATTTATTTATATGTGTATGTATATGTATATGATTATATATTGTAAAAATTCTTTTATATTGGATTATATATATATATATATATATATATTATATATATATATATAAATATATTATATATATATATATAAATATATATATATATATATATATAAATATATTATATATATATAAATATATTTTATATATATATATATATATATATATATATATATATATATATAGTATTGAAATTTTCGGTTTATTTATTATTTATTTTCTATTAATGTAAATTTATGTAAAAACAAGATTTTTTAAATTAGTGTTTATTTATTCTCGTGTGTATCCGAAAACTAATTTAAATCTATTGCTTAAAATAGTTTTTGCAATTAATTACGTTTGTCTGATGTAAAGCTGGCCCTTTTTAATTCTTTAAGTGTCGATTAAAAATGACGCGATCCGTTTCCCAGTGCCACCATTTTTCACAATTGATTGATTGATTGAATATTAACGTCGCACTGTTCAGCTACACGAGGGCTTTTGGCGACGGACTACGTAATTTTGAACCATGGTCAAGTGACGTGGACGACACCTGAGCTGGCACCCCCTCTCCTAACTACCACACCACACCAACGGGAGGACGTTTCAGCTCTCGACAGATTTAACGTGCATCGCTGCCCTACACGGCGGGTCTTTAGTGGTACTGAGCTCGAACCCGTGACAAAGCAAGCCACAGTCCGATACCTATACCACTCGGCTACCGCGGCCACACCATTTTTCACAAAGGAGGGCGTATACGGAGTATTGGGGAGGAGGGAAGAAAATACATAAATAAGCACATTTTTCTCTGAAATAAGTAAATCCTTCGCAATTACTGTCAGGGCCATTTTATTACATTTCAAAACCTTCGGAAATTTTTGCTGATAGCCGCGCAAAGAAAAGAATCGCATTTCAAAAGGTCGGATATACACGTCCAGGCAACATAACGCACCGATTGAGCAAGACGAATATATAAGCCAATGAATCTTTAGGGGTTACATGATAAAAGGTATTGTTTCGATTTTAATTCATGACACCTGTACCCATCTCTAAACTTCCACACCACTCCAAACAATGAGTTGATAATCTCAAAATTTAATAAGCAAGATGACTTCTTTCAGGTTTGAGAATGGTTTCACAAAGAAGAGACCCCCTTTCGTAGAAAAGTATTGAACTTTTTTCCACAATTTGCAATTCCAAGGAATGACAAGGAAATATTCAAGAAAATGCCACAGAAAGAGTAATTAGTTAAACTTGCGATTTTTAACAAACATAAAGGGCATATTCTGATTTTTGTGTCAATAGTATTCGTCATCTGTATCAGAAATATTGTGCTATCATATTTTATGCTTTCGGGTATAACTACAATTGTTAGACACCGTCTGAATGCTAGTAATATGACAAAATGATCCAATGGAAATGTATTGGAAAAATTTTGAAACATATTTATTTAAAATTTCTTATTTTAAAAAACTAAGTTTGGAGCTCGGATTTATTTATTATATATTAAGCAGGTCTTGTTTTTTCAAATGTTAAAAATAATTTAGACATGTATTTTTAACATTCTAAAAGGTAAATTCCAAAATGTGAATTACGGGAGTTTATATGTAAAAAGATACAATAAATCATTAGGATTTAGTTCATTCCGTTGAATTGAAGAGTTAAGTATAATTCACAAAGACAAACAGTTCATTGAATAAGAATATAAATTGTTTTTATTTTATTACAAAAATTTTTTTTATAAATAAGCTGTTTCTGCAATACTCACATTTTTAAACCAAATTTATTATTTCTAATGAAATTACCACTAAGAAATATTATTTTTATATTATTACGTTTTTATTTAAATTTCAAGAGAATTTAAAATTTAAAATAACATTTCTAGAAAAGTGTATTTAATTCCAGGAATGTACAGGGTCTCCACAATCTCTGCACAGTTAGATTCCTCGCTGGGAGTACATAGAAAATGCCAGGAAAACTCTACCTGTTGGATCAATTGTTTACTAGAAGAATACGGTGAATGATGATGAATGAAAGATGATAAATGATGGTTCATGATGAGGTTCCGGCGAATTTCTGTGTTCCTGTAAACGTGATTGGCTGAATATGGTATACCCCAAACTCTGGATCAGATATGTGGAGCTGGTTATATGGCCGACGGTATCACCAGATATCACACCATTGGATTTGTTTCCTATAGGGGAAGTTTCAAGGAATTGGTGCATCGAGACGAAGTGATTGCGCAAACGGATTTCGTTGCTCGTCTACATGCTGTGGGGTGTGCACTCATTCATTCCACTACGTGCCCAAGCCTACCTCGATATTTACGACGGACACTTTGAAAATGTATGTGGATAAATATTATTAAATTCTGCTATTGATGTGTCAAATAAAGTGTTTTTTTCCTTGCACCAGCAAACTTTGTTTTTCGTACTTCTCTCGTAAACAATGTATTGTACAGGAACAGTCCATTGGGCATTTGTATGTACTCCGAACGAGTAATATAGCTGTGCAGAGTTTAGGCTGTAATCAATAAATTTCTGTGAGTATAAAAAGGGTGAATTTAACATATTCAAAATTAATACTCCCTATCTTCCTCAATATTAAAAGAAATATGATGTTCTTAACTTTACAACTGGAAGATATTTCATTAAAAGTATGTTCTTAATACTTCCTTTCGTCTTACCTTTATAAGGTTTTCGAATTAATTTTGGCATCGATTAAAATATTTCTCAAGTCAAATAAATAGTCAACTAACATATTACTCAATGATTTCTTTCAGTAAGTTTTATTAACGTGCTTCTGGAAATGCCTTGCTTTTCTAACCGATTTGTTAACTTTATATTTAAAAAAGCATTTTCGGGGATTTAATCAGGGCATTTCAACACACTGTTGTGATATTTAAAATTTCTCATGAAGGATTGTTATCTCATTCGAAATTTTAATGGAGTATTTATTCCTACTTTACGAGAAAATATATTTTGCAGACCATCATGTAATATTTTTATTTCAGTATAAACAAACTCTGGTAAGACTTAACTGGATAAATAAGAGAGAAAAACTTGTGCCTTGGGTAGTCGGTACCGACAATGTTAAATTGAGCCATTTCATGAACCTGTTTCTCAGAAATTGTTAAATATAAAAACTTCAACTTTCGTCTGTATAATAATTAGGATTTTTTTATTTAAATCATCGTAAAATGTTTCAAATATATTGTTTACTTTTTTCAAAAAATTCATCGGAAAAGTATCGCTTTGAAATTTGTGAAAATAGTCATTTTTTTTACTATAACTGCTTCTCAGCAAAATATTTTGGGAAAATCTCCAAGAAAGTAGCTCCATTATATATAGTTACATATTATTTAGGTGCAGTAAAAATTGCAAATACATTCATTCAGTATTTTCTGTGAAAAAGGTACACGCAGTTTGAAAACAATCATTCTGAGATAATTGCATTTTAAGTGTAAAAAGGCACTTAATTACAAAAATAATGAATTACAACATGTATTTGCCCTATTTTATTAAACATTAGTATCTTCTTAATTTTTAAACATAAAATAGGAAACAAAAAAGCCTTAAAATGTTCAGAAAATACATATATAGTAATTTTCAGTTTTTGTTCAACGAGATCTTTTTAGCATTTTGCTTCAATTTTCATAAATTTTGTAACAATCTGTGAAGAATTTTTAGCTTCAATGCATTACAAATATCAAATCTGATCAGGAAACATCATAAATATAGTGTAAACTTGTATCAATATGTAAAAGTCATGATATGGGAATACATGATTTTACGACATTGCGAAAAAATTAATTATGGATTTGTATGTTCCCATGCAAACCCAATTTCTTACAGTTCCAAAATTCAAAATTTTCTCTAAACTGTACAAGAGATTTCTAAAAAAAGTCAAAAATAAAACTTTTTTAGGTTTTTAAATATAAAATTTGTGTATTTTTATGCGTGTAACAAGGTTCTTGCAACGACAAAAAGCATTAAATATCTGAGTTGTAATTAGTCACCTATTATTGAAAAACTTTTGAATATTCAAGCTTAAAAACTTGTCTGAACAATAAATAAACATTAATATTTGCAATTAAGGGAAATATTTAAAATATATTGTTTAGTTTTCTCAAAAACATGTAACATAAAAAATATCACTATGAATTTTTAAAAAAATCGACATTTTTTGTCACGATATATGGACTCCAGTCAAATATTTTGGGAAAATTCCCAAAAAAATCATATGAATATATATAGTTACATTCATTACATTCATACATTATATTCTGAGAAAAACATGATTACAGTTTTAAAAACATCATTTTTGTGAAAATTGAATTTTCGCTATAAAGTGCCAATTAATCACAAAAATAATGAATTACAACATGTATTTGTCCCATTTTATTGAACATCAGCGTCTTTGTAATTTATTTTGCATAAAATAGTAAACAAAAAAAGTCTTAAGTTGCCCAGAATAGCATTTTTCAGTTTTTGTTAACGAGATAATTTCTAGTATTACATCAATTTTCTCAATTCTGTATCAATTTTTGAAGAATTAGTAGCTTTCATGATTTACAGATATCAAATTTGAACATAAAGCAACATAAATATAATGTGAAAATGTATCATTATGGTTTTGTATGAATTTGAGATGGTGTTTAAAAATACCTGATTATACGACATTTGGAAAGTTTTCGCTGGGATTTTTTGTACAGTTATCATTAGGGTTTGTTGTTACAGACAGTTTCTAAGTTTTAAACTTCAAAATGTACTCTAAACTAGACAAATGATTTCTAAAACAGCGAAAATAAAACTGTTTTTATGTTTTTAAACATGAAATTTATGTATTTTTATGTATGTAACAAGCTTCTCGCAAAGACAACAAACATCACATTTGATGTGCCATCTCATACCTTTTTCTCAGAAACTATTAAGCATAAATACTCAAATTTTTATTGTATATATCAATTAGATATTTATATTTATACTGAAGTGAAATTTTTTAAATATATTAATTAGTTTTTTCAAAGACAAACTGTTAGTTCACCGAGCATTAATATTATTAATTTATTGAAAATTGTTATTTTTTGTTATATCTGCTTTCTATTTGGATGTTTTAAGAATATTTCAAAAATGTCATTTCAGTATACACATTTGCCTTTAAAAAACATACAGTATATGCATACAGTACATTTACACATTTTTAAAAATATAAATTTTAGAGAACAGAAATTTTTATAAAAAAATCTTACCTTATCAAAAAAAAAAAAAAAAAATTTATCCTATAACTTTGTTATGCAAGGTAATGAAGGATAAGAATCTTGGTTCCCCATCAATTTCTATTGATTTAATGAATGGTTTTGAAATGTCTTTTATTATTGTTTAGATGAAAAGCAGGTGTTTTAGATATGCAATATTTTAGCATCTATTGCCTGTTCAATATCAAAATTGGTTACAACATGTACACTCTCATTTCTGCCATATCCCTCATTTTTAAGCTACTGAAATAATTTTATAACTATCATTTTTTCATAAAGCACGTTTTCAATCTTTACAAACAAGTTATTTAGTATTTAGAAGTATAAAAATTTCGGAAGGAGAAATTTCACTATTTGTTTCTATTTACACTACAAAAAATTTTTGTCCAGGTACTAAATTTCAAATTAAAAGTAAATATTTTCATCATTTTTACAAACTTGGTTCCGAAAGGACGTAAACAAACTAACAGTTAAAATTGCAGCTAAGTTTCATTTAATCTACAGTTAATTGTGTATGATTAAATGAAATTTTGTGAAGGCTTTGCAAGTTCTCAGATTTAAAAAGTCAATATTTACACTTAATCGGTCAAAGTGGGCGTGACCGAGGCAGCTGATTATTTTTTAAAAGTTATTTTAAAATACTTCTAATTCATATAATAGATTGTACGTTACATCATTGGAAAGGTAATGATTTGGAGATTTTAGAAATATCAAAAACTCAAAATCGATTTTCAAAAAGTTTTTACCCTACTGATACTTTAAGTTATGTGAAAACCCAAAATTCGCCGTTTTGGTGAAAATTTTCAAAAGTTCTTTTATGCTTTTATTTTGTAGCCCATACATTGAAGATTACAAAACACTCTATTTTTGTTTCTATGATAATTAGAAGAAAAGTTGTAGCATAATTAGTAAACAGAAATTGGAGTTTACAAAACCGGAAGTAGATTCCTACAGAAAATATTTTTAAGATATTGAATTGAAATTTTCAGAACATGTTTTGTTTAGTTCTATCTGTGTTATGAATCAAATTCTAATCTCTAATGTACTTAACTGTTTCTTATGAAAAAAAAATCATTATTTTTTTTAAAAAATCATTTTTTTGCATAAAATTTGGCATATTTAAAAATTTTCCAAAAGTATTACAAATCTTTTAGTTTCTAACATATATAAGGATGTTATTAACGTACCGTATAAATATTATTTGAATACATTTATTAGAATTTAGTGTAACTATGCAATTTTTCATCAAAATTTCACTAAAAACAACAATTGTTATATAGTCTATAAAACTTTCCAGTAAACAGCATAAGGTTAAAAAAAAGTCCGAATTAGTTAAACATGAGGCTAAAGAGATCTTGACCTATAAATATAAGAAGCTTAAAAATGTACAATTAGTAGAAATTTTTTTATACTGTATTAAAATTTTTGAATGCATTTTCTGAGTAACTATGTTTTTCAATTCTTTGCTTCACGGTAAAGTTCACTACAGGCTTTCTTTTTAAGATATTGAATAGAAATTTTCAGAAAATGTTTTATTTAGTTTTATCTGCAGTCTAAACTATTATCTAATTTCTTTGTATGTATTTATATATTTTATTGCACTTTTTCTGAGAAAATAACATTAGTTTCTTGTAAAAAATTGAGTTCTTGCATAAAAAGTGACATATTTCAAAAACTTTCAAAAGTATTACAAATATTATATCACTAAGCACAAATAATGATGTAATTTATGCACTGTATAAATATTATTCAAATATATTAATTAGAATTTTCAATAAAAATCATACCGTAACTACAATTTTTCACTAAATTTTCACTCGAAATTCCCAATATATCCAAAATTATTTCTAATTTGTTGAAATTGTACTTGAATTCCTAGTTTTATGCCCCATTTCTAATAAAAAAAGTGTTTATTTAGTTGAAAATTTATATATTTCAAAAACGTGCTCCGAAGGTAGTCACATACCATAAAAGCCTTTTTTTATACAGTTAAGTGTAAATAGTTCTCAGAAAGCATATTTTTATAGTAATACTTAGTTTAGTTTAACAAGTAAACATTTCAGGCATGTAAGTTTTAAACATCAGTTAAAATGAATGTTTAGAAGTATTCTTACCCAATAGTGGAATTTTTTTTACTGAAAACAGATAAAATAATTCCCTTGCAGCACAGGTATCACACGGGGCTTATAGAATTGAGTAAAACAAACAATAAAAGACAAAGAAAATAGCAAGGCAAAAGTAACGAAGCAGATTAATGAAGTAAACTTAGAAAATCAATACAACGAAGTTATAAAACGAGAAAAAAATATTGAAGAAGCTAGAAAAATTCAATCAATGAAGTTACAAAACATTGCGATTGTAGCTGTACTGAAAACAAGCTGAAAAGGTTTGGTGTGAAAATTTTTTAAAATTTTGAATAAAAAAGAGATAAGATGTACGATACTTTGCTCACCACCAGCATCAGTCAAAGTTTAGAATAAGGCATATTAAATCAGTTGAGAAAGACTTTAAGATTGCCATTATCAGAAAAAATGGATTGAATTTAAAATTTGCTACAAAAAAATGGACGATTGTCTTTGCGGAATAACCTGAAAAAATTTATTTGTCAGTAAAAAAGTGAGCTAATTACTGCAACGATTGTTACGAAGAATGGCAACATTTTCTTTGGCGCTTTTTTCTCGTAAAAGGATTTTGGAATATTAGCTGAGAAGTCAGTCTCTCTCCCACGCTTGGTGACGATCTTCACTATGAAATCAGCCTTTTTGAATTTCTACAAGGACTTTATACTTCAAAACAAAATGTTTTGTAGAGTTTCTTAGAAAAAAAAAGAGAATCCGAAAAGAAAAACAAATACTTAGAAGCTCCTTCATGTCGCATGACCCATTTCAAACTATGTTAATACTTTAAAATTTGGCACAATAAAAACATTACATTCATCTCGAATTCTGCATTGGAGCGATATTCAATTTCAATACCATTATGAAAAAATACAAATGCAAAAACAGTAGGAATTTTATTAAGGAAATAGGATATTGTAAAAGAAATTTTAAATTTTTGTTTTTTATTTACTAATCGAGGAAATCAAATTACTTGTTTGCAAGTTACAATGGGAAACCTTTAATAAATTATAAGTATTCACGCAAAGCTTTATCTTTGGTACAGTTACATATGTTAGTAACCATGTTTCTCTCTCTCTCTCTCTATCGATTTTATATCAACCAGCAAGTTTATATTCTCTTCTTTTATTTTGCTTATGAAAGTGAATTGTGTTTTTTTTTCAGTTTAGTATATAACGTTATTCAGGTGGACAGATTGGTATTTTCAAACTGCATAATGCCTTGAAAGTAGCTCTAAAAACATACGTAAATAACTTCGTTGTTATCTATTTTATGAAAGAAAAGGTGAAGAGTACTTAATCCTTTCCTTAATCCTAAATTTAGAATGGCCACGGTAGACTAGTAGTCAAGGTAACGGACTCGTTTCCTAGGCGTATCTTATGCTTTTTCTATAGCTCCGATGCTACAATCCACCTCTTATGTTACATATGGAGTAAGCCAGCAATTGGAATTTACAACCAGTAAATGTGTGTTTTTCATGTTGCTTGATGCATACGCTAATTTAATCATTTGCATCGGATTCTAGTCTCTAACCCAGTGTTCCTCAAACTGTGGGGCGCGCCCCCTAGGGGGCGTGATAACTCTACGAGGGGGCACGAACCTTTTGAAAAGTCAAAAACAAAAAAATTATTAAAAACATATTAATTTACAGAAGGAAATTATGTATTATTATGTAAAAATCATTCTTCTTTATGAATATGATGTTCCATTAAATTCTCAAACTTATCAAACCTTGCATAGTAAAAAGTAAAATACACATTTACACTAATATAATACACTTATCAATATATCAGTACTGCGCAAAGTATTTTATAATTGTTTTAACAATAAAAGAAGCTTTATAATTACCAGTGACCCCATGAGCTTTTCATATATAAAATTATATGCAAAAATTAAAACTTATCTTGATCATTTGTACGATTAAAAATTGCGCTATTCGCTCCCCAATGCCAAGATTTAAAACGTAGGCGAGTGTATGTGGTGTATCGAGGTGAGGTAGAAAAGGAATAAAAATAAGGAAATCCTTTGAAATAAGTACATTTTTTGCAAATACTGTCAAGGTCATTTTATTGCATTCCAAAGCCTTCGGAATTTTTTCCGGTAGCAGTTCACAGAAAAGATAGTACTTCGAAAAGACGTATATATACGTCCGGGGCAATCAATGCACTGGATGAGCAAGACGTTTATATACGCCATCGACAATAAAAATGTTAAAGTTGTATTGTAGGTTTAACGTCAAAGTATAGTATAATTGAATTCAAAACATTGTTATTGTATGGAGGGGGGGCGATGAAATTTATGATTGAATATTGAGGCGCTAATATTGAAAGTTTGAGAACTGTCTAACCTTCTTGTATTTTGCATTTAGCTATGAACATTTCTCCACAGTGTAGGTTCACTGTTGTGTGAGTGAGGATAGTACATGATATGACACTGCATATTCATCAATAAAATTAAAAGTGATGCGAAGAAAAATATGTGAAATAATTACACCAAATTCTAGATGAATTTAATTCTAGATGTATATTGTTCTTCTGTATGAATATGATGTTCCATTAAATTCTCAAACTTATCAAACCTTGCATTGTTTAATATTCAGTTTAAATAGTCTCAATATATTTGGTAACGTTCTTATATCAAATTTATCACACATACTTGATCTTACTCCATTTCCTATATAAAATCTTGTTTCAGAGTATAGAAATCTAATAATAGTTACAACTATATATAACGCATTTAACAGTAATAAACCGTGTACTTTAATTTTTATTCTAGTTATAAAATGTGTATTGTTCAATACTTAGAATTATTTAAGACTTGTAGACTTGACTTTCTAGATAACAGATAATTAACTAAATTGAATTTTGTTTGAGTTATGATAGCTAATTAGAATCTTTAATCTCACGTAAAAGTACCTTGAAAATGCATTAATCAGAATTATTTTAGCAGTTTTTTCCCAAAAATATATAACTGCTCTTAACTAACTAATATCTAGATTTTATCTCTCGTGACTTGCATACAACTTGGTCGGAATCATTGAATTCAAATACAAGCATACGTTGATTTATACTTCACATAATTCCAGAATATAAAACTTCTGGAAAGATTCCAAAGCTGTCACCGAAACCGTCAAGTTTGCCAAGTTCTTAACCAGATTTGGCAGCACTTTTCAATTCTTGGAATGAAACATCATTCCAAAAAAAAAATATTAACACATTTAAAATGAATATGTTAATATTCATTTTAGTAATGAACCAATTTTTACAAATTAATTTAAAGCATAATGTTTAAGCGCATGCAAATTGGAACTTTAAGAAGTATTGAATTCAAAAAGGGTACTGTTTCTGTTTCTTTAAATAAATAAGGAATATATGATTCTAATTACGCTATACTTTTAAAGAAAGTATCCAGTTATTTAATTTATAACACCTAATTAGTATTATAAGTATTCGTTAATTTTTAGACCGTTAATTAGATATGCATACAATAGCATATGTTTGTAATTCAGTGGTTCTCAAACTTTCAGCATTTGTGACCCCGTTTTTAATCATAATTTTCATCGACACCCCTCCATACAAAAACTATGTATTGAATTCAGTACTGTACCTTGACATTAAGCTACAATATGACTTTAATTATCAAGATAAGTATTAAATTATGTATATAATTTTGTATATGACAACCCCATGGAAGTCATTAATAATTACTGAACTTGTTCTTAACTATAAATTAATTATCAAATACATTGAGTACTACTGATACATTTATAAGTATATTACATCATTTGTAAATGTGTATTTTATGTTTTATTATGTCAGAAGGAATTTGTCTTGCTTGCTTGTTAAAAAACACACCACAGTTTTTAATGATTTAAACTAAATTAAACCAAAATTCGAAAACTTTGAATAAATAGTAAAATAACAATTTTTCTACCTGTTCAGTTTAAATATATAAAGTGATTATTTTAATTTGATACAGAAAACAAAGATAAACTATAACAAACGTAAATAAAAAACTATACTTTAATCTTATAATAAGAAACATAATGACATTCAATAATAGGTAACAACTATTTAAAGCATACTGTATTCAGATTTAAACTATTAAAAATAATTATTTAAATCGAGTTAAAAACTATGGGGTTTTACATAACCAGAACACTTCCCCAAAACTGGAATTAAATTAATTTTGGAACAAATGGTAAATTATTCCAACTCTCTCTCTCTTACGAAATCCTTAACGACATATGGTGCATTCAAAGTATTCTCACACAAACAGACTTTTTATATCGCAGGAAGAAGCTTTCCAATTACAGGGCTAAAAGAAACAACTTACCTGTATACTAGACGAAACAAAACACCACATTGAAAACTAGTCTTCATTACTTTAACTGTATCTTAGTATCTTCGAAAAAGCTAAAGGAAATCAGTATTTCTTACCATCCATCGACTTTACTCACCCGGTATAAAAGAAAATTACGATAGGTTACGTACAGATAGAAAGAAAGAAACTTGTAAGAAAGGAGCACACACATTCGTCGAATAGAAGCAGACGATTTGATTCGATATCGATTCTCAAGAAGTCCCTGCCTCAGGCGAACAAATCACAGATATAAATCATGAAAGAAAATCACTGTGAAAGAAAGTTAGTAACAACGAAAAGTGCGCTGCAACAGAAAATGATATAATTCTATTTCGAGATTTCGTGGTTGGTCATTTAGCGCTTGTATTTGGGGAAGAAATGATTGGGGAGACAGAAAGTCCGATACTTCGAAGTTGACTGTTTGTCTAAATGCTAGAACTTGAGCTCTTTGTAGGAATAGACTAAAATATGATTTTATCTTAAGAGAGAGAATCTTAAGTTTTATCAGGGACAAGAAGAATTAAATTTTACTTTTAGCTTATGCTTAACGTGTGTGCGAATTGATATTATATATATATATATTGATGGAATTTAAATTAATATCTTCGAAAACACACATTGTACTGAAAGCAAATGAGAATCGTATACTCATACATAAAGTCGTAGTTGTATAATAATTTGAAATTAATAAATACAATTAATGTTTAAGTTTTCAAATGGCTTTGTTAAAATTAATGATATTTCCTTAACTTATTTTAATTTTAGAGCTACATCAAATGCCACGAAATAAGAGATTACCGTAAAATCCGGCGTATAACGCGCACTTGTACTATCTACCTACAATTTTTACTTTTTAGGTATAGTTGCCATATTTCACGCACCCCCCTTTTATGAAGTACTTGCGCAATGTTGTAATATTTTTAAGTTATTTATTCAAGGTATTATTCCTCAAGCCTTAGAAAATAATAGTACATTTCTAAAGCTACAGCCCTTTCAGTACATGAGGAATGTCATTTCTTGTAAATAAACAGTATTTCGATAAATGTAGAACTCTAATTTTTTCTGTGCCCACTTTTTATTTTTATAAAGCTCTCATTTTTATATCCGGCGTATAACGCTCCCCATAAGTTTCGGTCTTATTTTTTGTGTTAAAAATGCGCGTTATACGCCAGATTTTACGGTATTTATGTCAGATCTTTAATTCAAACTACAAGTATATTTTAAGAATTCTGATTAAAACGCTAAGAAATGTAGTTCGTCTCAAATCAGTGAGTACGTGAGTGAATGTTAACATCGCACTATTCAGCTACTCAAAGGCTTTTAGTAACGGACCTTGTAATTTTGAACCATTGTCAATTGCCTAGGACGACAGCTGAGCTGACACCCCCTCTCTTAAAGTCCACACCACACCACTGGGTGATCGTTTGAGCTTCGGCAGATTTAATGTACATTTTTCCGAATTAAGAATTGCTCATATTTTAATCTTAGATGGAAATATCGATAAAATTTTCATATACCAGGAATGTCTCTAAAAAGTTAGTATTTCATTGGAAAAGCAAAAATAATCTCAAATATTTCATATAATCAAAACAAAATTCATGCATAAAAAAGTCACTTTTGTTTTAAAATTTGTCATCACGCTTAGTTAAAAAAATGCAAACATGCATTTATTTTTGAGTGAATTTCTTACACTTCTGTGTTAAGGATATTTTGAGTGAAAAAACAAATATTGATTGCTGTTATAAAGGTGATGATTTGAAGAATTGTACACCGAAAATCCGGTGTATAACACTCCCCTATACTTTCAAGTTCCATTTTTAAATTTTTAAGTATACTTACCGTATAACGCGCACTCCCCTTTTTTACGAAGAAACCTGAAATGCATGTATGCAATGTTCTAATGTTTTGAAGACATTTATTCGAAGTATTATTGATGCTTTAGAGAAGTTGTATATTCCTAGAGCTCTCTACAACTCTTTAAATGCATACAGTATAACAAAAATAAACAGTTTTTAGATTATGTAAAAGTTAAATTTTTTAAATTTTATTTTCATTTCTCTCTTTTTTATTTTTATTTTTATTTTTAAAGCAATCATTTTTATACCCAGTGCATAACATGCACCTATAAATTTCGATTTTATTTTTCGTATTATTACGCCGGATTTCAAAATAAATATCATTTATACGAATCATTATGGAGTTAATCATTTCTTATCTTTATGTAATGAGATAAATGCTACGCATATTAAACTACCCAATGGAAATTACTAAATGTGCGAAAAGGTAGAAAAAATAATTTCCTATAACTAAAGCACTTCAAACGATTCAAAATGGACATCACCCCCTTCTTATCACATTTAAAACGCTAAGATATCTGATTATTTACGGTACAAAAAATCACGTTCCTCATTTTCAAAACTCTTCTCTGAAAAAGTACGAAAAACTTATTCCTTTTCCAGGTACTTCTTTTATAATCCTTACATTGTTACTGACTTAGATTTTCTCGTCCAACAGAGCGAACAGAGCCTGAAGCAGTGAAACTGAAATGAACTTGGTCAGCAAACTTCTGAAAATCGACAGTTTCCCTAAACTTACTTATCCAATCATCATTTTTCCTATCAGGGTCGAATACCTTTGAATTGTTAGCTGAAACCTCTTCTTTGACAGACTTTGTCAAACTTTTGAGAAGAAGCCGGATTTTTGAGCCCTTTTTTGAAAGAAATTGAGATACTTATCTTCGGAGCAAGTGAAGTCAGAAAGCTCCTTTAGAAAAATCATCAAATTCGCTGTTAAAATGCTTGTGAATATGATAAAGCATGTTAGTCATTTTTTAAAAAAAAAGAGTTTGGGAAGAAAAAAATCTGTCTAAAGTTACTGCCAAAAGTTAGAGTGATCTA
Source organism: Trichonephila clavipes (assembly GCA_019973935.1). Classification (NCBI taxonomy): domain Eukaryota; kingdom Metazoa; phylum Arthropoda; class Arachnida; order Araneae; family Nephilidae; genus Trichonephila; species Trichonephila clavipes. The sequence goes on along the minus strand of BMAU01019514.1, from coordinate 317,893 downwards.
ATATAACCGTAGTTTTAATTTGTTATTCCACTAAAACATGGTGTGTGTGTATATTGAATCGATTGCGATCGACTGGTGAACCACCATTTGGAGGTGACCTCCTTTACTAAGCTTACTAGTAAGAGTAACTCTTCTTCTGACTACTATTTATGTAAGAGATAACTTTAGATAAAAATGATTTATTTTTAAGGTATCCGACTATGTTCGGAACCGTGATTTTAAAAAAGTGCATAAATGGATAATTTTTATGATATTTAGTGTCAATTAGATTAGAATACACGTATAAAATTGTTTTATGGAAATTTTGACAACAAAAATTATTTAATTACAATATTTCAGCAAAAAATTAACTTAGAAGAACCTTTTTTCAAAATGTTCTCCTTTTGTGAAAAATGCTTCTATTATAATATTTTGCCTATATATAGCTCAGACCTCTGTACAGTCTCAACTATGATTTTTGAAAAATTCTCAGTATTTTCAGAGTTACAACCAATTGAAATAATTATCGGCATTTTTTTCTTAAAATTTCTCCCCTCTGTTGTCGTAAAAAATAGATAAACCCACTTCTAAGTTACATATTTCAAAAATCATAGTTGAGACTCTGTACAGAGGTCTGAGCTATATATAGGCAAAATATTATAATAGAAGCATTTTTCACAAAAGGAGAACATTTTGAAAATGGGTCATTCTAGGTTCATTTTTTGTCAAAATATTGTACTTAAATATTTTTTATTGTAATACTATTCTTAAAACAATTTTGTATACATTTTCTAATCTAAGTGACACTAAATATCATAAATATTATCCATTTATACGCTTTTGTAAAATCATGGTTCCGAACGTAGTCGAATACCTTAACGTATTTTGTATTTTTAAAAAATGCATCATTTTTGACATTATATATTTGTGACAATTATTATTATGATTGTATTTTGCGTTTTGCTTTAAAAGAGCAATTTTTGTTATTGTAGTAAGTACGTGTTCTGTATTTATTATTAAGTTATAGTAAAAATATTTTAGATCGTTTTATAGCTCACCCCATCTACGCCACTGTGCGAAACGCAAATCCTTGTAAATAGTTAGAAATTGTCCGTACCCTAGAAAAGTGGGCCCACTCCTGCTGTAAAATCAAAAGCAAAGCTTTTTAAAATATAATCCAAGCTCAAATATCAAATCAAGAAGCAGTGGTTATTTTTGAATATAAAGTTGCTTGACAAATACGCTTTAGTTTGTGCACACATAAGCGTGTGCGTGTTCGATACAGTATATATATATATATATATATATATATATATATATATATATATAAACCTAACTTAGGTCTAATCAATATTTAGATTAATTGATTGATACATTGAATATTAACGTCAAACTGTTCAGCTACACGAGGGCTTTTGATGACGGACCACGTAATTTTGAACCATGGTCAAGTGACGTGGACGACACCTGAGCTGGCACCCCCCCTCCTAACTACCACACCAACGGGAGGACGTTTCAGCTCTAGACAGATTTAATGTACATCGCTGCCCTACACGGCAGATCTTTAGTGGTACTGAGCTTGAACTCGGGACAAGGCAAGCCACGATCCGATACCTATACCACTCGGCTACCGCGGCCACATCAATATTTAGAAATATTACGACAATATATGCGATAGTAAAATTGTCACAGTAATACATTACCAAATCAAACTTAAGAATTAGGTTTGAAGGTAAGGTACAAGCCCCCCAGTGCCTGTTTATTCATTGGGCGCTAGGGACGGGCGCAAGGGACCCGGGGCCGGAAGGGACTTTCGGGGGATATACTGGTTATAAATTTCGATCCACCAGTGTCAAGGAGCCCGTAGATCTTCTGCGCCCAGAGCCCAAATGAGCTTAAACTGGCACTGGTACCAACCTTTCTTTTACTTGATCACATACTGGAGGATAAGAAATGAAAAAAAAACAGCGTAAAATTTTTTTGTAAGGAAAAATCAATATCTGAGATACGAAATTAAAGTTCAGTAGTAAAGGAAAAAAACAGAAATCTCTCTCTCTCTACGTACTTAGAAGTAAATCGAATGATAAATTGCAATTTAAAAAAACTAAAAAACACACTTTCTAGTTAATCAAACGAATTTGTGACTTAATTTTTTAGTCGCCAAATCTGGAAATGGGATCTGGAATTAGTCGCCAAATGTGGGATGAGATCTGAAAATGGAAAATAGTCCTGATGTGTGTGTGTGATCCTAATCAGAACAATGGGGCAAAATATATTATTATATTGTCATCGGTCCTGGATAAGTGAGCAAAATTTGAATTAATCTGACCTTTTAAAGTAGGTAACAATTGAATTCAAAGATTCCGTTACATACAAGTGAAGCTTATAAAATGGTATTAAAAAGTTAAAAATAAATTATAAAAAGTACGTTTTTAAAAATTTAATACTGCATAAATATAAAAAATTCTATCACCATGAACATGAAAACAATGGAGACCATAGGAAAGCACATAAGAAAAAAAAGTCTTCATAAATACAGAAAATATATTCTAAATTTAACCTGTCCTAGGTAAACAATAAAAACAATTAAAACAAATGTCAAAACCTTTTATTCTGTGGATTCTCTTTTCGAGAAAGTAATGTGTCCCGCTGAAGTCAGTGGAAGGTGAAAAAGAAGTAAGAGATACTATTATTTTTTCTCTTACAAATTACCATCGAATTAGAAAGTTGTATTTCAAACGATAATACTTTAAAACGATATTGAAAAACAAATGCTTCATCAGTTTCTTTTTAAAAGGAGGATGGAATACGAATTCAATTTTGTTGTGTTGCGTTGTATTAAAATACTTTTGTGTATAATTTATCAAGTCGAAAAATAGCATATTTATCTGTAAATATGTAATACAAGAACAGACATAGACACCAAAAGCAGCTATTAATTGAAGTTTGATAGATAACTTTGATAAAAACTCAACAAGTTTTCCATCTAAATAGATAATTAAGCAACTAATATATTTGGGGCTGATCAGTAAAAAAAAATAGACACCATAATATAATTATTCAGTAGTATAGAATTTCACACGGTATAAGAACTCAAATACTTGTGTAAGATTTTTCTCAAGTTGTACATCAACATATGAATGCATTTTGTGATATTATTTATCGCCGTTCCTCCTTCTTTTCTTGGATTTATGCAAAATAGATATACCAGACTTGTAAACAGAGAACTAGAATAACTCTTTGAATTACTAGGAACGAAACCACATACTAATAAAAGAATATTATTATTTCATACATTATTTATTTGAAACTTATAATAAAAGCGTGCAACACATGATCAGTATATCTAATGTATTTGAATTATCTAGAAAAAACGATGCATCAGTTTTTACAAACATATTGACATTATCTCCATAATAATTATTTAAATAAATATAAAGATTTTAAATAATACTGTGCCTTTTAATAATTTTTCTTATCAAGTGCAACGTATACGAGATGTTTCGTAAGACATATATACACTTTTGACAATCACAAGAGACTGGACGTAGTCCTCCGCTCTATATCTTGAAATGCCTCATGGCTGGTGTTGTCAGCTTGGTTGGTAGGAAGAGGTGTGGCTTCTGTTGGAAGGACCATTGGGGTGACGAAATACAAGGCAACTTGAGTTCATGGTTCCTTTTGGTTTTTGTGAGTGAGTTATTGGATTTAGTATAAGACATATGTAGCCTTTTTTCATAAAAAAAAAAAAAAAAAGAATTATTTTCAAAAGCAACTATACTAAACACCTCCAAAAAATCTCCTTGGAATATTGTAAAATTCTTTCCACAATTCTGCTACTGTTGCAAGCAGCACCGGAACACCTTTTTTAAAGCGGTATTAAACAAATTTGACGTATTCTACAGTATGTCTTTTTTTAAAGTCCAAACAGAAGTCAGCACACTTTTCTGGTGGTATTTTGACCATCCTTAGAAATCAACAAGCTTTACTTAAAAATTGAAGCAGAAGCATTGGTTCAAGTTTTTCTATCACTTTGCAAGAAACGAAAATTCTACTATGCCCACTTATACTTAATCACATCTCAGAAAATCTGTCGAGGATAAAAAAAAGTACCGCCTTTGTATTGTGATCGTTTATATGTGTGCTCGAAATTACGTATCTCTAACTCCATTTGTTTATCCGTGAAAAAATATGCATAAATGTCTTTAAACTTTCAATATGCATGCTTAAATAGCTTTTATAGGGATAACTTTCCTATAAATTCATACTTATAAAACAATTGTGAATAAAAAAATTGCAGTATTTATAAAATAATTCCACAAGATAATGCGGGTTGAAATTCGCTTCGGTTTAGATATATTTTTTTAAATATTGGAACAAAAAAGAAAAGAAAAATTCTGAAAACTTTGTTCTGTTAGAACTTTTACTTTAAACCAAGGATCAAGAAAAATATTAATTTGTGCAGTAGAATATTTATTTTACTTCTCAAAATGTGTGATAAATTAAATAATCTGCTTTATGAAGGTTTGGAATAAAAATAGATTGAAGTACATCAATGCTATATGGAATCAATAATAAAATTGTTCAGAAAAGAGGGATATTTTTATTTGCATATCTTCATATGTAAATCACGTAAAATCAAGTTTCTTAATTAAAACATACACAATAATGCATACAGTACATATTAAAGTAATAAAAATTATAAAAACAAAAATAACTAGGAACTTTTAATTGTCATATATTAAAAGCATTCAATGAGAACTATTATTATTGTAAAAAATTTTTATTGTAAAAGTCTTCCTTATAAATAATTATTTCATATTTAGATGTTTCATAAATTCAAATTCACTTAGCATCGTTTATGCAATAAGTATTTAGTTAATATGATTTTGAAAAACACACATTTCTTTTCGTTCAAGTAGAAAAGAGGAAGAAAAAAAATCCGGAAAACAATAAGAAAAATAAGATTATAAGCGTGTGTGCATATTAAATAAATTCTGTACTTACCATACCGTTTGATGTTTATTATAGGATACATAGCGACAGTATCTAACTTCTTAGTATCACAGTTTTATAACTAACAGAGTTTTGATAAGATTATTTGAAAAGAAGTATATTTATAATTTCCATTTCGTACGGCAAAATAAGGCTTTGTAAAGCTACAAAACAGCACTTATAGTGAAAAAAATATAAATAATAAGAAATAATACAAACATATATGATATTATTTAATTGAAAACAAGTAACATTACCAACCAAATCTATAATAAATATTTTACTAGTGTTTTCGTTTTGTGACACATAACTTGATTCTTTAAACGATTTTGTAATAAGCCTGTTTATATAACGTAAAAGTTTTAATTGTGGAAAACAATTGTTCTATTTTTATTAGATAACATTTCTATATTTGTTTCTTTAAATTTGGTAGGGCTACTAGACAAATTTCTGAAATAATAAAGAAATTTCAAAATAGAGCCATTAGCAGTTTATTGAAAAAATGAATTTCCTTTTATTCCTGATTTTATGGTTACTTTTATAAGCACAACGTATGCTTGATAAGCTTGAATGGGTCAATAATGTGATATTTTCTTACAAGTATAAATTTTTTTCATAATAACTTATTACTTAAATTTTTAAGTATACCAAGCCATCACATGCTTCAAAAAATCAATTTTCCAGTTTTAGTTTAAAAAATAGTGCATATTTTTCTGAATCTAAAATATAAATACTTATATGCTTCGTGATAAAAATGTAAACAAATAACCACGCTCCTTTTGACACATTTTAAACGGATAGTTTATCTTGTGCTTGATGTATGTAAACCATTAACTTATTTATTATTTGAAAATAACAGAAATATTTTTTCCATATAATGTTTAATTTAAAAAAATATTTTTACATGAACAAAAAAATTTAAATTTCATGTTATTTTTTCTAGAAAATTATGCAGGTATTTCATTAAAAACTGCAATATTTTGTATATTCAAGAAATATATTGTATATTCAAAATATTTACATATTCAAGCATATATCATATATGTATATTCAAGAAATATATTGTATATTCAAAATATTTACATATTGAAGCATATATCATATATGTATATTCAAGAAAAATTTTTATAAAAAATGGTGCCTGAATGAAAATGTATTACAAAATTATTTTCATGTTTCTCACTAAGACGTGAGAGATAAAAAAAACTTTGAACTAATATTATTTTGTAACTTAAAGAATAATTACAGTATTATCATTAGGCATACACACACACAAAAAAAATAGGTAGGCAAGTATTAATCAAATGTATAATATGTAGGGATTTCAATATCGTATCAAAAGTTCAATACCGGTATTCGGTATTTTTTAGACATTAATACCAGGATACCGGTTTTAATACAGGTAATATAAACTTAAGGAAAAGAAAGAAAACACTAGTGTTTCTTTGTTTTACCTGCCAGTTTTATTAGAGTGTAAATATCACAAAAATTAATTAGTAACTTTTAAATTATAACAGTATATAAAGAATCACAAAAGAAAAAATAAACGAACATCTTATTTATTTAAATCACAAAAAAGTGTAAATATCACTATTCAGTCTGTGGTATTATTGAAAGTTTTTGAAATGTGATCTTAAAAAACATAATGCGTCAATTGTTCTGTCATTAAGCCTGGAACGTAATTTTATGCAAAAATTACCAGCTCTTCGAAAACGCTCTTTTGGCATCTACGCTCGTTGGTGGTACTGTTAGTAATGTGAGATCTACTCTTTTTCCAAGTATTTACCTCTAAATCCCTCATCTTCAAATAAATTGATTTCTCGTTGGATGGTTTTGGATCTAACTAATTTCTGTATTGTATTTTGTCCTGTTGAATTTTTTTAGTTATTGCTAATTCTAATTTTTATTCAAGAAATAATTCCTTTAAATTATCAACATTAGTGTCAACATCATCTTTGGTAACTGTAGCTAATTCTGAATGTGGATAAGGTTTGTAGGAAAAACTTTTTAAGAAAATTTACTTTTAACTTGATGAAATTTGAATTGGTTATAATCTCTTTTCCTCTCTCTTTTTCCTTTTCATTTTTACAATCATGATTTGTAAATACAAGTATGATATGCAAATACAATGTGAATCGCAAACTCCCCAATTTAAACAATTTCGAAATACACTCTGTCGCAAAAAAATATATGCACCCAGAAGAAATCGCTACAATCACGAAACTCGGCAAGAATGTAGTCTGGTAAGAATATGCAAATGATTAAAATTTCGAAAATGAGAGAAACGCTATGCGCATATTAGTTGCGCAACTGGGAGAGTTTAAAAGCATGAGTACGAGCGCCGTACGGCTATCAAACGAATCTGATGACTTTGATAGACGATATTGAGACTTAGGATGCCTCTAAGACGTAACCGGCGGCAAACGAGCAACTGACGGACGATAGGGGCCGTATAATGGCCTCAGAGAAGCAGGTTGGTCGAATAGACGTATCGGCCGCCACCTGTCGGAGCGATATGGTAGTTGCTCGGTGTTGGCAACAGTGGATCACAGAACGTTGGCCCGTCGCGGAGGGTCAGGACGTCCCAGGAACACAAATGATCACGAGGATCGTGCAATCAGAAGAGTGGCCACTTCGGCACCAACAACGTCGCTAGCATCGATTCAACGCCCCTTACCTCCTTCCAGACATCCAGTGCCATCAAGAGAAACCATTGACTGACCGATCCGCTGACGCTACCACTGACCCCACATCATAGGCAGTGTCGACTGGATTTTGCCGACCTCGGGCAACTTGGAGTGTGACAGACTGGAGACGTGTCATCTTCAGTGATGAATCCCGATTCAGTCTCAGTGCTGATGACCACCGCACACGTGTCTGGAGGCGCACCGGCCAGTGGTCCGATCCGGCATTTATTGTCGAGCGGCATAAGCACACAAGGTGTGACAGTGTGGGGATTTTTGGGACGCACGATCATGTTTAGTGGTCCTTCAAGGCACTTTGACAGCTCGCAGATACGTGGACGATATTTTAACGCCGATTGTGCTACCCATGCTATCAAGTCGCCCAGGTGCCATTTATCAACAGGATAATGCTCGTCCACATACTGCGCGACTAACAATGTCTTCAAATATGACGTCCTACCATGGCCTGCCAGGTCACCAGATCTTTCGCCAATAGAGCATGTCTGCGACGCGCTGGGAATGCAGCCGTCCCGAGATACAGGAGAATTAACTGCGCAGATGCAAAGACTATGGCAGGATCTTCCAAGGGGGTCATAAGTGATCTAATTGAATCGATGCCACGCCGAATTTCGGCTTGTATAGCTGCCAGAGGTGGCTTTACTACTTTGATTTTTAACCTTTTGCAAGCTGTAACCGCTTAATAAAATGATATTTTGTTCTGAATTTTTAATCATTTGTTTATTTTCATATACACTACATGCATACCAAATTTCGTGAATGTAGCTCAATTTCTTCTAGGTGCATATATTTTTTTGCGACAGAGTGTATAATGCTCTTTCTTCGCAATTATAACCTTGTTCTCACATATACAAATCTCAAACTACGAACCTTGCGCGTATGCAGTATCGCGGAACTGTAATATAATAGTTTTGGCCCACCTCCTTGGATAATTCATATATTTTATCACTTTTCTTGATTGTACGATGCAACTTTTTACTCACAGTCTAATTAATTTCGTCTGTTAGGGAGACATAAAAACAAAAACGTATACTATTTTGATAGGTTGTCGATCCCTTAACATGTAGAGGAGACAATTTTAAAAATTTCTAGTAAATACTGAAAATCTGGTATTTAAACTTGTGAATACCAGTATTACAAAATTGCACAAATGGCTCAAAATACCAGTATTTGGTATACCGGTATTGCAGTCCCTAATAATACGTGATACCATTTTTTAAGTCTCTACTTTTTCTCAAAAGTATAATTTGCTTAAATTTAGGTACACTTAAAAACCCAAAGCCCTATTTGTGGCTGCAAATACTTTATATATAGTAAACCAAATTCTTTTGTCTCTTAATTTTTGAAAATTGCTTTATACATAAAAAAAGGAAGTAAAATAAAATTTTCAAAATTATAATATTTTATAATTTGTTTTAAAGAAACTTTTCTAAGATTTTAATAAAAAAAAAATAGATTCACTACGTTTTGTGTATTGTTTTATATATCTGTGAAAATATTTTTACATAATTAAAAGATATTTTTTTAAAAATGATATCTAAACATAAGTATGCATTAGGACATTCAAAAATTAGAGGAAAAAAATCTTTTGAAATAAAGAAATTACTTTTGCAGGTCTACAGAATGATTTAAAAGTCATCATTAAGCACAAAAAAATATAATCTCTATTGGAAATTCGAAGAGATATACGTCACAAAAATAGGGAATCCTTATTTTAGCATTATACACTTTCGAGCATGTCCTGCGGTGCCCTTAATATAAATTAACAATGAATATTCAAATCTGAATGTAATTATTGTAATTTCTTACAAACTTTTTTAATATAAATACAAAATGTTTAAAATAAATTTATACCGAAATGATCTTAGTTTGTAAATGACATAATTACCTCTATTTCATGATTTTCGTAAAAGTTATTTAATATTCTTCAACCTATGTAATAGTTTAATAATAATAACACATTTATTTTTACTTCATGTAATTTTTCGCAGTCGTGTATTTTAAACATTAATTTAGAAATGTGTCCCAAAGAATATAATCATTAATGTAACAATCTTCAAAAATAAGTTTGTTGAGATTTCTTCTTTAAAAAAAGATTGTTATTTTACTGTTATTCTTTCTTCACTTAAAAAAAAATCAAAATATAAAAAAAATTCAAGTTTTGCTATTAACACAAAATCAAGTTACAAAAATAAGAGTTGAGGTTTGAAATAAAAACCTACTAAAATATAGTCAATCTAATTGTGAAACATTCAACACATGAAGAAAAGGGATAGAAATTCTCAACATCTGTTGAGACACTCGGAATGTTACCCACTAGTACTTTCTAGAAAAATTCATTTTCTAAAACTCCTGCATTTCCCACACGAAGTAAGGCAATCAGCAAAAATCACCGGTAATTCTTCAAAATATTCTTTTTTCTCTCAAAATTTAGTACCCAAAGAAAAAAAATACGTGACACCAAAGTGACTCATATCTATATTCCTAACACAATAACTATTCTATGGCCCCCTACGGGTCCACTTCCGCTACTTGGTTTTCCGCAGACAATTGTTATGAAGGTGATCTTTTACCACATGCGGCAAACGCCAGTACTTACGGCAATTCTTTTAGGATACGGATGTTGGAGTAGACAGATGTATTCATGATACACTGTGTTCAGTAATACATGACACATACGTGTGTGATGGTCATTGTGGGGATTTTCATTATTTCTGCAAACCTGCGGGGGACCTAAGAGAGGATCGACTATTGTTTCCAAGACTGATGTAGGGGTAGAAAGAAAAAATTATATGGTTCTAGAATTAGATTCATGGTCCCCTGTAGGGTGTCTTAGTAGTATGAGTAGGGGAAAAAAGAAGTATTCACTGGCAAGTTCAATGATTTAATTCAATATTTGTATGATATTATCTAAACTAATAAAAGGAACTTTACGACTGTGTGTTTCACCTCTACCGCCCAAACTAAGCAACCCAGAAGTATAAAACTTGGCAAATAATTATTCTAGTTCCTGATGATGTGCACTACGAAGAGTTTTTTTCAAAATTTCCTTTAGGTTTTTTTAAATTAAATTTTTAAGTGATTTTTCCATTTTTCTTTTCAACAACTGGGTTTTTAGTTAGTTGTTTTGCCAACAGTCTCATTTGTTTTGCTTAGCCATTTTATTATTCCGAACCATTTTTACATTCAACGCATTTTATCCTTTTACGTAATTTTTTTTTTAAAAAAGGATGTAATTTATTTAATGTTATAATTTCTACTATATTCTAGGTTACTTCATATTTATTTGTTTATTTTATTCATGTTTAAATTTTTTATATTCAAAATTAGGGATTTTTTCTTTTTAGCCCTTTGATTTAAATAACCCTAATTTGATTTTGATAACCCTTTGGTTTAAATTAATGCAATAATTTTTATTTTAGCGTGCCACAGTTTTATGTTTGTTTATTTTCTGAACTGCAATTTGGTACTTGATACCGTGAGTCAAAAGTCAGTTTTAAAGTCAAAAAAATATTTGTGAAGCTTTTTGTAAACAGAAACTTGGATAATGAGGTACTTATGTTTTAGAATCACCACAGAAAAATTGGTCTCACGTGAATCACACCTTGATACCGAAACAACAAAAATTCTAACATATTTTATATAAAACTAGCTGCATGGCCTGGCGTTGCACGGGCTTTCTCTACTTTTATAAATTTTCCCTTTCCTTCACAAAATCAGCACTTCTAATAATCTTTTTCAAAATGACTTTCACCCCCCCCAACGCTTAGCCCGAAGTTGCTCAGGCTTTCTCTTTTCCTCATGACACCAGCATTTCTGCGTGTGTGTTTGTACGTGCACAATGTTAGTGATTTCTAAAATTATGTCAAAAAATTTCCCTTTTACGAAATTTGCTCCATTCCACTTATTTTTGATTTAAGACAGGTTTCTTTCCCCTCTCTATAGCACGAACACGGTTTTTTTAGAGCAAAATTATTGTTCTATCTTCCCCTCCTTCTCACAGATAAGATATAGCTTCAAATTTCCATGTATGACTTATAAAAAAAATATTGCGTTAGAATTAAAAAAAATTATTAATGTGAAGCAATAAAAAAAAACGATTTTGATGCTAAGAGTAAAACAAAAAAAAAACGTTCATCATTTTTTAATAATAGTTAGTTTCTAAGAGTCTTAAATAAAATAAAATATATAGATTTCAGAATTTTATGAATCAATCAATAGTTACATATAGTTAGCTTAAAAGTGCCTCTAAAATGTATTTTGATCCAAAATAATGAACAATGTACTTTTTAAATAAACAAATACTTAACTTAGTAATGAAATGATAGAGAGAGAGAGAGAGAGAGAGAGAGAGAGAATCCTTAAATAATCCTTATATATATATATATATATATATATATATATATTAAAAATTTAAATTTCTATAAGTAATAAACAAAAGATAGTAATTACAGATAGCTATGAAACGATTGCTTTTTTCTGAACGTTTGAATGTTTGATTAAACATATACATATTTATAAGTTATAAAAAAACAGTATGGGGGAAAGCCTATATATATACATACATGCACTGAAAAAAACATTTAAAAAGAAAAAAAAACAATGTGATAAAAACATTTTGACATTTTATTTTAATTTTAACGTTTTTTTTAATGTTGACGAAAAAAGGTATGTTATACAAAACTAACATATTCATTATTTTAACAATAATTTTATGTATTATTATAATAATTTATGTAATATCTTACTTTTAACATATTGTATGTCATTTTGTAAAACTTTTTGCAACTAATTTTTATATAAAATATCATTTAATGTTTATTATAACAAAATTTACAAAAAGTATTATTTATTAATAATTATAATTATGAAGTATAATATAAACATTTATATAATTACAGTAATTATTTTTTAAATGCAAAGTAATTATCTAAGATATCATTTAATAATCAATAAACCTTTTTTAAATAAATTATTTAATATGCAAAGCTTCGTTGTTTTGTAAAAACAGAATTTTTAAGATTTTTTATTGCGCTGTTATACAAAAATTCTCCCCGTTTTTTATTGAAAAGACTTAATTTCTTTATTGCGTTGTTTTTGAATGTTAAATTAAAAATATATTTGAATTAAAGGGTAAAAAGCCTGCACTTTTTAAAACAATTATCGGTAATGAATGAACTGATTCCATAAATAACTCAGGCGAGGAGCGAGCATAACACGGGGAAATTCCAGTCACAGTCACACAGCCTCTTCCTTCCACCCAGCTTAGTTCTAAACAGCAATGTCGCTAACGCGAAGATTAGAGTTCCCTGATTCCTCCCACGCAAGCGCAAAGCGCTAAAAACCTTGCGAATGTTTTTTTTAAGTTTTCATTTTTTGAGTAGTTAATTTTTAAGTAGAAGTTTCCAAATTTCCCCCATCGATAACAAATAACGGTAATTTGAAAATAAAAAATCTAAGTAAAATATTGTTTTAACGGGATCTCGTAAAAACGGTATTACACGAAAAACACAATTTTTGTTAAAAAAACCCCGTAATTTTTAAGATTTTTTATCAATCTTAGGCAAAATGTTTTTTTATAAATTATACGACTTGTGAGAGGTAACCACGTTTATCGAATGCTCGTCAAGGCAAGACAAAATATCAAAAAGATCCAAAAGGAAATGTTAAGTGATGCCACAGCTACAATTGAATATTTTAATTGCAAGTAATTAATTGCTAATCAGCCAGATACTAAACATAAGGACATAATAAATGTGAATAAACAAAGATTGTAATCAAAAAGTATGAGATGTAATTAGAATGAATTCATTATTACAGACATTTTAGACACTTTTTTTCGTTTAATTTCGGAAACGCAAAAGTACATTTTTTTAAAAGTAGTTTATGTATGGAAATAAACAGAAAAATAAAAATTTTCGAAATTACCTGAAACATTTTAAAGGAATTAGCTTCAGATTAGAAGTCAAATCATCGATGCGATTCAATAACTATCGATTCGTCCTCCGCACATGTGCAAAGCACTTAGATGTTATTTGGAGGTTAAATGCATAACAGTCGTTTCGGTGCGTGCGTTTATTAAAATCAAGTTAAAAAAAATTTTTCGGGCTTCATTTTCAAGTTAATGCTTTCAAAATTTATGTATCGATTGCAAACAACGGTAATTTTTAAACAAAAAACTTTGAAAAAAAGGAATGCTTACATATTTCTCGCAAAAAGGGAAAAAAACAAAAAAAAAAACACACACACATTTTTTTTAAAACCGTAATTTTTAAGATATTTTATCAATCTTTGTACAGATTACATATAATATCGTTCTACAAATGAGAAAAAGGTTTCGCGTGAGATTATTTTTATAAATAAGGAAGTTATTAAGCATTTAAATAAAATTTTGAGTATTTTTTGAAAAATCGTAAAAAAACAACCAGTTTTTGACATTAAATTTTTTAAATGACTGATTCTAAAAGAAAAATGCATGAACTTTTTCATTGTAAAATATTTTTTCATTAGCGCGAAAGAAAATGCAAGTGGAACGATTTAGAAATCCTACTCATAAAAACGTATCGATTTCAACTCATTTTTAAAAAATCGTAAAAAATACAAAATATAATTATTTTGTAAAATAAATTATGCCGTATAGTGTTGAAGTAAATGATCGTTTCAAATCTGTAATTATTTTTTTTTCCTGAATCTCATGAAAAAAAAATTACATCACGTTTTAAAAACGTCTGAAAAAAAGTAGTTCCAAATTTTCCTCTAGCGGTGAAACATGGTACTAATTATGCGTTTTAGAGCGTTTAATTAATATCTTTTTAACTAATTCGAATATAGAAATATAAATAGTCAAACCGTATTTCTCGGATCATTTCCAAAATTTTGGTACCTTCGGCGAATTTCTACGTCGTGCTCTTCGTGAGAAGATAAGGCATCATAGAAAGATAGATACGTTGTCTACCTACGAGTTTTAATAGTGTAGATCGGTTAGATTTTGAATGATGCGAAAATGACGGGATTCGTGAGGTACCAATAAGCTAAAAAAATGATTTGTGAAGCTTTTTCTACGCAGAAGCTTAGATTATGTGGTACTTATGTATTAGCGTACTTAGGCTACAATCCATCTGTACCCAGCTCTTAAATAAGTATAGCGTAAAACTAAGTTATCACCTGAATATTGGTACATTTCAGCAGTACTTCTTGCCTACTTCCAAATGTATAGCATGACCATTTGGTCAAAAAAATAAGTACTTATGTATTATCGCAGCCTATTGGCGGCAATATATGAAACGAAGCACGCTGTTGCCAATTCAGCTTGGACGACACATAGGAAATGACAGTTGCCGACTTGGCGTGTTATTGGCAACTATACATAAGTATCAAATCTTCCTATGACATTTCAGTTCTTACATATTATCCCAACCTATTGTCGGCATTACATGAAACGAAGAACATGGTTGCCACAATTTAGCACGTCCAAAACATGCAAAATTTTGAACGTTGGCATTGGTGCGATAAAATATAAGTAACAACATTTCCTCCCATTGAAAAAGAAAAAGAATACTGTTTTTCCTGATACTTACATATTAGAGTAACTGCAGCCAAAGTGGCACTTTTTCACCAACATTTGACTGTTTTTTTCTCATATAAAACACATAAGAATCTGTTGTGATATTGTGGTGCAAATTTTGCTGCAGTGATGCCAATACGTAAGTACTTTTTTCCTTTGTTGGCAAATCCATGTTTTTCAATTGTAACAGAAAAGTAGAAAATGTAACTAAAAGAAAATGACACCCAATTAAAACTAATTGGAATTAACAGATTGTCAATGGTGTGTGTGATTTAAATTAGAATTTCTATTTACATATAAAATTTCTTGATTTTTTCTTCTGAGCTGCTTATGGTAGTTTCATCAAAATCAGACCTTAATTTATCTATTTAAAGTAGCTGTTTGGTTTGAAGTAATATTATAATTTCCACTATGTGTGAGGTTACTTTTATATTTATTTATTTTATTTCTTTTTTAATCTTAAATATTGAAGATTTTCTGTTGTGTTTGTTTCTTTTGTTGTTCAAAACTGTTTATGGCAATTTTATCAAAATTAGGGCTTACTTTTTCTGTTTTAGATAACCTTTTAACTTAAATTAATATTATAAAACTAGTTGTATGGCTCAGCATTTTGCGCAGGCTCTCTCTACTTTTATAAGTAAAAGCTTGAGCAAAATATACTTTATCCAAATTTATTTGCGTTGCATGGGCTATTGCAGTGCATATTTTTCATAATCAAAAAATGTTAACACTCATATGGACATTTATAAAATAAATGTAAAACATGACAAATGAAATTGATAAAATTAGCTATTTTATTTTTTTAACATTTTAAACAACCTTTTTTTTTAAAAAAAAAATAAAGATCATCAGTTCTATTATATTTTTCAAGAATAATGTATGATTAATTAATGTTTCGTTTATTATTTTACGTATGTGTGTAAAATGTTTTTCATATTCAAGAAATATTTTTATAGGAAGTGGTATGTAAATGAAAAATTGTGTAATACGAAATTATTTTATGTTCAGTAAAATAATGGAAAAGTATTCTGCAATTAAATTTATTTTTGTAACTTTAGAGAATCTTGCTTATTATTGTAGGTACAGTAATTATATGTGATACAAAGACTCAAAAGTCAGTTTTTCAGCTGAACAATAATTTGAGGCTTTTTTAAACAGAATTTTAGATCATGATTACCTATTCATGACACAAATATCAAAGGGGTTTTTTTACAATCAATGAAACTACACCCTCACTTCTGGCCTGCTTTTATTCTCATGTCATGTCCATTTGTTCACAAAACCAAAAAAAAAAAACACATGTTCGAAAAACTACGAATGCGATTAAATGCGCAACAAAGTAGTTTTTCTTCTGACAATTTGTTCTTAGTGCTGATTGTATATATACGCATGCATTTTACGTATGCATTTTACGTATACATACGTTTACATTTTTACATATAAATGTTACATGTTTTACATATCTATGCCATTTTCTGTCGTTAAAAATAAAGATTATTGCTACTCTTCCTTCATCGGCATATTCAATGTTTTCTTCGTTATAGAAAAATATTGCTTAAAGTATAACAAAAAGGAAATGAAACTAAATTCAAACTAATTGCTCTTAACACATCGGTAGTATTGTGAAGATAATGCTTCCTATTTATGAGAAACCAGAAGGTACAATGTTTCTTTCATGTCACTGTTGAATGTTTGCACAGAAAAAAGATGCACCTTGAAAAGCTTTTCTCATATTCCCCTCTGGATTTCTTTAAAATTCAGTGTTGAAGCGATTTTACGTCTCATGGCATCATGGTTTAATGTTGCTTTTGATAATTTGTTCCTCACATAGTTTCTTGGAGATCATATGCATATTTTATGTTATACTGTCCATATATGATATATATATATATATATATATATATATATATCACTTATTATAAGCTATTAACATTGTATGTACTCATTCGTTTGCTCTTTGCAATAAAATTAATAATTTTTAATAGAAGTATTGCAAAAACGTATTGTCTCATTAATTAATTTTTGAGCAACACGGTTTTTTATTTGTTTCATTCAGTACTGTTGTTGGTCTTGGACTATTTCAACGGGTACCTGTTTTATCCGTTTTAGGTGAATTTTAATTTTAGTTCTTACTAATTAATTTTTTTAGTATTGAATTACTTCTAATTTTCTTTTGCACTTTAAACTTCAGAGTTAATGCAATTTTTGTCGTGTGGCATTATGGTTTAACTTCCCTTCTTACAATCTGTTCTTCATATAGATTTTTAAAGATTTTATGCATGTACATTTCTATGATATTTTATTTTAGTTGAAAAAAAGATGATTGTTCTTTTCTTCCTTCATTAGAAGATGCTGATCAATGTTGAACATAATGAAAAATATTCGCAGTTACTTAGACTCGCATTCCAATGGTGAAATGAATAAAAAAATGGACGATACTGAACAATTTCTTGATACTAAAAATAATGCAAAGAAAAATATCAGAATACCGTAAAATCCAGCATATGATGCTCACCTATACATTTGAGTTGCATTTTTTAATGTTTGTTATGTTCACTGTATAATGCACACCCTCTTTTTTACGAAGAAACCTGAAATGTACATATTTAATGCTCTTATGTTTTGAAGTCATTTCTCCAAGGTATGGAAAAAAAATAGTATACTTCTATATAGAATTACAACCCTTTAAGTTCTTAAGGAATGTCATTTCTTTTAAATAAACAGTATTTAAATATTTGTAGAAGTCTTAATTTTTTTCTATTCTCATCTTTGTTATTTTTAAAGCTCTTGAACACATAAATTTCGATTTAAATTTTTGTGCTTAAAGTGGGCGTTGTACGCCAGATTTTATGGTATGTAAGATTTTCTGTTATTTTTTTTTGTTGCTGTTGTTGTTCAAAACTGTTTGTGGCATCATTGTTTAAAGTTTCTTCTGACAAAAAATTCATGTAGTTTTTAGCGAATTGTACATAAACATATACATTGTATACCTTTTTTACATATAAATACATTGCTGTAATATTTTCTGTCGTTGAAAATAAAGATTTTTGCTATTCTTCTTTCATCGGCAAATTCAATGTTTTCTTCATAGTAAAAAAATATTTCTTGAAAGTATAACAGAAAGAAAATGACACTACATTCAAACTAATTGCTATTGACAGATTAGAGATATTGTGAACCATGTTTTTTCGCATGTCACTGTTTATGGTCTTATGATTATGGCCGATAAGATCTCACCTTTGTTTTAAATTTAAAAAACCAGAATTTTTTTTTAACAAAATGCTATTTGCTGAACTATGACGAGGTGGACCTTGAAACAATATTCTCATATTTTCTTTTGGATTCCTTTAAATTAAATGTTGACCTGATTTTTTTGTCGCAATTTAATTTTGCTTCTGACAATCTTGCAATTTATAAATATATCATTTGTGATAAAAAAAAAAAAAGCGTTTGCAGAAAAAATATACACCTTGAAAAGATTTTCTCATATCTCCTTTTGGATTTCTTTAGTATTCAGTGTTGATGTGATTTTACATCTGATGGCTTACTTTTGCTTTTGATAATCTGTTTCTTATGTAGTGTTTTGGAGATCATATACATATTTTATATATTAACATACTGCCCACATAATATATACATATATTTCAATTATTACTATAGTTATTTATGATTGTATGTACTCATTTGCTTGCTCTTTGTAATAGATTTACAATTGCTAATAGAAATATTGCGAAAAAGTATTGTTTGAATAATTAATTTTTTAGCAACATGTTTTATTGTTTGTATCATTTAGTACTGCGGTTTATTTTAGATTATTTCCACGTGGACCTATTTTAGATATATTTTTTTATTTTAGTTCATACTAATTTAATTTTTTAGCATTGAATTACATCTACAATTACATCTACTGAATTACAATTAGAGTATTACACCGTTCCTCATGTAACACTAATTTAATTTTTTTCATGTTGATGGCTTCCTAATATTTCTTATTTATGATATTGTTTTGTTAATCAGTTTACATCATTAATTTTTTCTTTCGGTTTATCTATACTAGGTTATTTCGCCCATAGTTCAATAGTATAGAAACTTACTACTTCTATTACTTTTCTGATATAATTTTATTTATATTTGCATTCAGTCATTTCTGTTTACTTTATAGTATGCTAATTTCCTCTCTTATACTCACAAATATTTGTTTTTGTTAAATTATTATTTAATTTGAGGTCACACACACAAAGTGTACTTTGCTTAAAATATTTATAATTTTAACATTAATTAAAAAATATTATAATTGCTATAATAGGGGAATTTTATGTTTTTGAAACTTAACCCATGCGAAGAACGGGCATTTCACCTTGTATATAATAAATAAAATATATTATTATAATTATTTATAGAAAAATATTTTATAATTAATATAATAAAATAAATTTATATTACTTTCTGATGGTTTAGTTATTTTACAAATTTTTAATAAGTCTTTATCAATACATGAGATTTTTTATTTTACAGCCATTTTTTAAGCAAATGGTATGTCACAACTAATTGCTCAATGAACATTTTTGTAATCAACTTTTTTATTTCAAAACCTAAAAAGGAAATTATTGTTATGCAACGATTGATTGAGTAAATGAAAATACCAAACCCTTTTTATTATTTTAAGCTCTATGAAAATAATTATTGTTAAAACAATGAATATGTTAGTTTTTCATAATATACTTTTTTCTTCAGTTACATGTTTAATCCTTTATCGACCGCATTATGATTTACTGCAGTTTTTTAATGCAATATTTTTTTGAATCACTATATTGAAAACTAAGGGATATACATAAATAAAATACTCAACTTTGGAAAATTTAATTAGTTAGAGCTAATTAGTTATTAAAGATATTCAACTGTAAAATTAATTACACACACTGTCCACTTAAAATAAATAGTCAAATCATTTTCTTAGGTTTTCGTTAACATACCAAAAAATAAGTGTCTTACCTTTTGACATTAACTATTTTTTCTGAACAAAAATGATTATCTTCGCTATCTGCAGAAAATGCAATTTATGCTTAAAACTATTCGCCTTCACCGCTAAAATACTTATCATAGAACCCGTGCTGCCATATATCTTGGAAGAGTGGATTTCAAAGAATATACCTGCCAAGTATCGTCAGAGTATTCGTAAAAATGGTTATTCTATGTAATTTTAAAGTGAGGGGTACTTATAAGTACCGTCGGTCAATAAAAGGTTAAATCAGTGCTTCTCAAACTTTCAATACTGGCGCGCCCCTTTTCAATCACAATTTTTATCGCACCCCCCTTATACATTAATAATGTACTGAATGCAATAATAATGCACTTTTTGACGCTAAAGCTACAATACGCGATTTAAATATAAATTATACAAATTAATAACATAAGTATTAAGTTTTGTATACGTTACTTTAAAGCAAAACAAATTAAGTAATAGGATAATTATTATATATATGTTATTTTTCCTTTCTCTAATTTTCAAATTGAACATATTGCAAAATGCGGTGACTGCTTAGAAGACAAGATATAGGCATCAGCTAAATATAGAAAAATAACTCAGAGGGTCAATTTCTAATCATAAGCATTCCTTATAAAAACTTTGCTTTGCAAGACATGCCCATGGAAGTCGTTAATACTGATTAAACTTGTTCTTAATTTAGTATTAATTAATTAGTTATAAAATACTCTGTGCAGCACTGATACATTAAAAGTATACCGGCTGAAGTGCCCGCTCTTTGCACGAGTTCATTTAAAAGAAAATAAAACATTCTTGATATAATAGCTGAATTGTAAGGAGAGTAAAGCCAAGTGCGTGACAATGTTTACAAAAATGTAAAATGATTTCTTTTAAAATGATTGCTTAAATTATAATTAGTTTTAATGTGAGAACCCTCCTGGGTTCCACCCTGTACACTAAGAATAATTTGAGGCAAAGAATGACCAGACGCCATTTGTATAATAATAACTTATACTTATTCACTTGATTCGAATATCAAAACTCTAATGACAAATAGTAAGATATATGTTTACGTCAAACAAAAAGGGATTTATCTTTAATATTAAATTAAATTACGAAATATGAAATTGATCAATAACTACGCGCAATATCAAAAGGGGTTTACCGGAATAGGAGGTCTGAGAAATACACGCAACTTGAATTAGTAGCTTTCATTAACTGTAACTAATTTTATTAAACTAACGCTTGTGGTAAGCGGTATTAAACTAGAATATATCACCTGGTAGTACTTATGATCTCTTCAGGTATATTAACCTCCTAAGGTTCCTTTTCTGAATACTAACAACAAGGCTCCACTATCGTAATCCAATTGAATCCTCTAAACTTTGTCACTACTAATGCTGGCTCAGTAGCCTTCTTCTTTGCTAACTTACAACGCTCTCCTTAAATACCCTATCTATTTTACATATCCAATTTTTTCCTTTTAGAATTGATTGGAAATATACGCGAATTTACAATCCCCAAAGACACCTAAGAATATTAATGGAAAGATGCCGTACAGATTTGTCACATTAAGCGAATTGTAATTTTAAGCCTCACAGAATTAGCATTTATAATTGATGTTAGATAATGAACAATAATATAAAATTCCGATGAAGAATAATTGTATTATTGTTAATATTTAAAGCGAAAAGACTTTGCGCTTTTTTTTAATTCTTATGGTGTTTTAGTTCTTATGGGTATGTGTTATCAGAAACACCGTGCAGTTATAAGCTGAGCATATTTTGGCTAACTACTCACACTATCATAATGTCATTTAAACTAGAAATCTGCGTCTATAGAAATGGTCAGTTCTACATACATCAGATTCATGAAATACTATATGTTCATAGTGAACATAATATTTTATTTAACATCTGAACTTATTTTCTAAAATATACATTTAATAAGGTAAAATAAATGAATTCTTGCAACTGAAATTCTTAAATGTAAGGAAATCGAATTACTTTATTGCAATCAGTTCCCTTTTGCAAAGTGTTATTCTTGCCACTTTAACTTGATTAAAAATTTATCGTCTCCTGTAATTCTATTATTCAAATATCTGCAAAATAATTGAATAATTTAAGTACTTTTTTTGAACAATTTTAATTTCTAAATATTTATGCTAACTTTTAGTAGCAATAAAATATTATTTTAAAAATATGAATTTGAAATAACTTATTAAAATATTTTAGCGGATTTAAAAAATTTTCGGGGTATATTTATAAGTCTTAACACATAGTTTCAATGATAGCTGTATTCTATTTTCTTCGTGCCAATTGGCCACGTTAGAAAATATTTCTCAACTATTTTCGTCTGTTACCATTCTGAAAGCAATTGATAATTGTTGACTCTTAAATTCCCTCTCATAGTACATATTCAATTATTTCATATTCTAAGGATGTTTTAATTCTTTTCTATCAGATCTCTCTTCTATATATTCAAGTTATAAAAATAACTGCAATATCTTCGTACATCGATTCACAATTTATCTCTTTCTCATTTATACTAACTAGATTCCAAATTAACTATTTTGTCCACGTTTTTTTCAAACTTAAAATAAATGAATATTATATGTATAATTCTACAATTCCTTTGCTTTTAAATTAAGAATTTTTATTCCGTTTATTACTGTCAAAGAACATTAACTTTCCAAAATATGCATACTTTCAAACCCACGCAAATTTCTATCAAATTTACTCAAATACTTGAAACTGCACGAAAATTTTCGCGTTGAAAAAATAAAGAAATTCTTCCTACTGCAGTAAATTATCTGATGAGCTTCGTTCCATCAAATAGCATCAGTGCCCTCTCAAGTTTTTATGTTTCAATGAGACTACATCTCTGTCATGAGAAGTCAATTTATGTTCCTCGAAAGGTCAACTCTCACGCTTGAGGATGTGAATCCCTTAGTTTACTTTGATTAAAGAACCGGTTTTTTGAACTTTCTCTTTCGTATTTACTGATTAACCGGTCCCTTCTATCCTAATGCTCGGCAGTTTGTTTTTAAAAGGATATTCATCTTTTTTTGGAGAAGAGTTAATATGTATCTGCATTGCGGGATCAATTTGTGAACTTATCTGAACTTGGAAACGAGTTAAGGTTTTAAATTTATTATAGCTAAGGCTGAGAGAGACGGTGGAAGTATAAAAATAGATTCTAAGATTGTGTTTTTGATAAGTGCGTGTCTTATAATAGGACTAACTTAATCTTCACAACTTTAAAAAAAAAGATAAGAATGTGTGAAGTATATATATATAGATAGATATAAGATTATGGGACGAGTGTTAAGGATGACCTTAATTGAATTATTATTGATGTTTTTTAGTTGCATTGATGAGGCGGTCTTGTTGAACGGTAATCCAATTTATCTCACATTTAGACACAAATATCTAGATTGGGCGACATTTAACACAGAAAACACACAACACAAAAACGACACACGCGCGTTACATTATGACGAAGACAAAAGTAAGCTATTCCAGAGTATATGGGTGCTTTTATATAAAGCGGTTACAGGATGTCTTGGAATCCACCTAATTTCCGTGGACGGAGCCTATAATTGGTGGAAGGATATCGTTCGATAGATTCCAATGCAATCTACTTTAAACACGCATGGCTGTTAATACTCAAGAGATACCGTTACGATTATCCCGTTATGCGGGGAAGCTAGTTAATTATTTACGCGTGAGTCCTGAAGGCCAGGGCCATTAAAAATTAAAAGTTGTTAAGATGAAATTAATGGGAATTACCACACACACACACACACACACACACACACACATACACATACACATATATATATATATATATATATATATATATATATATATATATATATATATATATATATATATATATATCGTTTAATTAGATATTTATTACTTACCCCGTGAATGCTACTTCACCAACGTAATGTGTTTCATATTTTAAAGATTTTATTTTTCTAACCAATCTTGACTGAAAAAAATAAAAATATACTTAATTCAAAACTTTACTTTAAATTTTACATATTCTGTTTTAAATATTTAGCGCACATTTTATTGGCATTCATCCCAATACTTATTCATTAAATTTAAATATTTAATATATTAAAAGCCATATTAAATATTAGCTTTACTTTTATAGTGGTAATTTGTAGAATACCAATATTTACTATAAAACAATGAATGTATAATATGTTAAAATATTGAATACATAGGATGAGAATATATAATAGGAATTGGAATATGTATATATATATATATATAAAATACATTTACCTTCTAAAACTAAACGCTTAAAATAATCTGAGTTCGTTTAATAATATACTTTCTTAAAAAATTATGTTGAATTTTGCTCTCGTATTACTTTTGTCAAAAAATGGCTTGCATGTATGTCTTTGAAGAAAAATTATTAATAACCAAATTTCGATTAATTTTGTCAAAGGTAACGAAGTAAAGGCATACGTTAACTTAAAACAATACAGAATGAATATACAATAGTATTTAACTACTTTAATCAGTTAAATATCGTCATTGGATGTATGAATGATTATTTATTGTATTAAAGAATTTTAATACAGCGAAACAATATTTACCTAGTAAATAAATATTTAAAACCAGTCTGATTGGGTTTGTTAGTATATTCTCTAAAGGAAGTTGAAATCTTCTACGGCCTTTTTTAAGAAGTGGATTATGTGTGTTACTTTTGAAAAACAAAATCTTATTAACAAAATGTCAGATCATTTCACCAAATGAAGTTAGAGCATACATTAAGACCGTTAAAACCACGCAAAGTGAGAAGAATAATTTCTGTCTAGCAGCAAAGCACACAAAGCAGGACCTTTTACTGTTGATAAAAGCATTTTCCTGACTCGTTATGAATATTTAACTTCTTGCGTCCACACGAAAATTCCCAGAACATTTATAGTTAATGAGAAGGGGGATTCATTAAGCAAGGAAAGGGGACTTACACCACATGTCTGCTCGGAAACATTGTTCATAACGACATTGTATAATAATAAGCAGAATCTTAATATTTAATTTCCTCTTTCCGTAAATAAGTCACGGCGTTGCATCCCTCAGCACATAGTGGCTTGGGAAAGTTTGAAAAATCCGCACTCCGACATTGTAAATGAAAAATGGAAATCATAATTAACCATCAAACGAAATAGGTAACGTAAAAAGTCTTGTATCTTTTCTAAAGTTTTAAATGGTACAAAAAGTTGTCTGTCAGGTTTAATGGTGATTTTTCAATGTTATCTTTCTTTTTTATCACATCTTATTGATCATGAAACTAATGTTTATTTTTGTATTTGCTTCTTCCTGTAGGCAAAATATGTCTTCTAAATTTAATCTGCATATTCCCTTTATTTTCAATGCTTTATTCATATACAAACACTGGCTTATTAACTAATTGGTCAGTCAAGAGATCGATTGTTTGAATGATTATTAATATCGCACTTATATATATATATATATATATATATATATATATATATATATATATATATATATATATATATATATATATATATATATATAAGTAATTGCTGTTGGATCTCGGAATTTTGAGCAAATTCAAAATTATTTATTTTAAGAGGAGTTGGAAATCTCTCTCTCTATATATACTGGCAATGTTAAATTGGCTGTTTTCGATGTACCTTTTCTCAAAATCTGTTATATGTACATACTTGAAAATTTTCACACAATTAAAGTATACCTTTCTCATTATACTAAAATGAGCTTTTAGCTAATTTTGAATTTTTTAATAATTTATAAAATTTTTTATCAAACATTGCGAAATTTGACCCATTTTTCTCATAAAAAATTTATAAGAAATACATTTTTGAGTTTTTTGCAAAATGCTCATTCCAGTATATATTAGCTATCATTATAAGCATATCATAAAAAAATTTACATACCTGTGACCAGTAGTTTCTCAAAAAATGTACATCGAACATCAAACTTTAAAGTTTGAGATAAACTGATTTTAATGTATACAGTGAGACTTCTAATTGGCCAGGAAATATAAAAAAAAGCTCCATTTACAATAAAAGATACATGTTTAGGTTTATATCATACGTTAAACTTTTAAGCAAAAACGAAGTACTTTGTTAACATTTTTTGCCATTCTAATGGGCATGGCCCAGTTTCAACGATTATTTAAAAATAGGTTTTAAGGGCTTATAATAACCCCAAAGGTCAAAGTAAGGTACTTTCAGAAAGGATAAAATTTATACAATTTGAAAATGTAAAAAGCTCAAATTGTCAAAAAAATATGATTTTACACTCATGTCCATAAATTAAGGATAATTCAGAATCACACAGAAATTGAACTCTAAAATAAAAATTTCACCTGTAGAATTATCACACACATCTTGAAGAAGAATATGCAAATTACAGAAAACCACCAGATGGCGCGGATAGTACGTCACAATGACGAGAGTGTAAGAGACGGGTATATTAGGAAAAGAAGTAAAATTGTTCACAAGCGCTTTAAAAGCCTTTCAGTGCAATAGCCGCATAGTTATGGCACAAAGGAAGCATTTGAATGATTTGTTACGTGATAGAAATATTGGACGACTGGAATGTGGACGTACCCAGCTAGAAGTATCCGATGAGCTTCGAATCGCCCAGAGTGTCATCTCCAGGCTTTAGGAACGATTCCAAGATGGCGGTAATGTGAGTAGATGTTACAGCACATGTCGCCCTCGAGTTACAACACCGAATGAGGACCGGTATTTGGCAGTTACTGCCAAAAGAAACAGACGGAGCACAGCATCAGACCTGTCTCGTCAGCTCTCTTCAGCTACCATTACGACAGTTTCAAGGCAGACCGTGTACAGACGCTTAGGGCACATTGGTCGCTTTGCTCGTAGGTCTGTCAGATGCATTCCACATACCGCAACTCACTGTCGCCTGCGATTAGCCTTAACATGCATTGTGGACATCCCAACTTGTGATGTATTCCGACGAGTCCAGGTTTAGTTGGCAGTCTGATTCTCGCCGGACATTAATATGGAGAGCGCCAGGTATCCGTTACCACCAAGAGAACACCATTGAACAACACCTTTACGGTGGTGCAGGATGGCTCGTTTGGGAAGGAATTATTCTTAGTTCCAGAACTGAACTGCATGTTCAGAGTGTAACGATGACAGGCCACATCTATCGGGATGTCATTGTGGAACAACATGCACGTTTGTTTCGGGGCGCCATGGGTGCTGAATTTCTGTTTATGGATGACAACGCCCGTCCGCACCGTGAAAAACATTGTAGACGAATGCATTCAATCGGAGGATATCACCCGTATGGATTTCCAGCATACTCACAGGACTTGAATCCAATAGAGCATGTGTGGGATATGCTTGGCCGACGAATTGCAATCCGTCAACCCCCTCCCACCTGTCTACCGGAACTTCGGAGGGCATTGCTTGATGAATGGTGCAATATTCCCCAAGATCAGATTGATAATTTGATACGCAGCATGCATAGGCGTTGTAAGGCCTGTATTGCATCGTCCGGGAGACATACTCCGTATTAACCATGATACTAACTATGTTATATTGTTTTTTGTAAATAGGTTCTTTTTTGAAATTCGCTCCAGTGAGTAAAAATCGCAATTTCTATTAATTATGTCAAACATATAGCATCTTTTTTTTGCTCTTTACCTTTTGTTTAATAAATAGACTTTACAAATGAGTCAAATTTATTTTGCTTCTGTCTCTTTCTTTGCCTGAACTTCATTATCCTTAATTTATGGTCATGAGTGTAGCTTTCCAACACCCCTTAAGCAATTAGACCAGTGGCGCACACAAGGGGGGGATCCTGGGGGTTCGGACCCCCTCCCCCACCAAAGCCCTTGATTTTTTTCCTATTGATTAGAGTTCTAAGTTTAAAGTACGCAAAATATAATTAAGTATTTGTTGTTAATGATTAATTTATTTAATTAATGCTAATTATTTATTCAATAATTAGTTTTTTACTTTGATTTGTTCCCAAATATCGACAAAATCAAAAGGAGCATGATACAAGAATGGTGAACTTTCGACCCCGATCCCCCCTTGAAAAATTCCTGTGTGTTCTACTGAATTAGACAAACACCTGAGCCTCCATTCTACATTTACACACCACGTCAACGAGGGGATTTTGAGCCTCAACAGATTTAACAAACATTAACCTCATTATAAACCAAGTGGCATGAGGAATAGCACTCGTGACTAAACTGCAGATGATGACAGAGGATCACGAACTCATACCAGTACCACTCGCTTACTGTTACCGTAACAAAATGCTGACAGTAGTTTCTTAGGTTTTAAGCATTTACATGTTGTGATTTCAATGTAGTCGAAGTGAACACAAATAAAAAAATCTAAAGAACAGAGGCGTAACATATACCCCAACCCCCTTCCCCATTGCAGGGGGGGCAGGATTCTAGGGGGCCCAAAGTTTGATTCACTCCAAGCAGGTACCCTTTGTAAGATCCGGCTAGGACCTCAAAACCTAACTTTGCAGGGAGCCCTAATATTCTCCGTTACGCCACTGCTAAAGAATACTTCTAATTATATCAATGAAAACATTTCACAATGATGAAAAATTGCAAACGATGGCTTTCAGACTATTTTTATGTTTGGAAGGGTGCGTTAAATATTTTGATGCTTAAGGATCCAAAGCTTAAAGATAATAAATTGGAAACAGATCTCTTCATTTCAGTTATTAAAATTGTTTCTCAATTATAGTTTTTAAACAAATCATGTTATCTGATAATTTGTCTGAAACATCAAAAATTCAGTTAAATCATGAATTTCTATTCACATTTTATGTTGCATCGAAGTAAACCATGCTGAGCAAATTCACCACCCCCGTATCACGAGGGGGCAGGGGCACACGGATTGTAGGGTCCCAAAGCTTGAGCCCCTAACGTGTCAGGAGTGACCTAATATTCTATGTTGCGTCACTGATGTTCACTTTTCTACATTCATAGGAAATAATCAAAACCAGGGGATGAATTAAGAATTAAATTAGTCTTTAATATGTAAATGAATGATTTTTCAGGACATTATAACGTGTACGTAAGTTCAAGAGAGTGAGAGAGTGACTGAATAATAACGTCACATTGTTCAGCTACGCAAGGGCTTTTGTACGCATGTTCAAAAGAAAGCTTCGATGAACAAAATAATGCAACAGAATAAAGTAAGAGGCATAAAATATAGATGAAATTTGCTAAGTTAAATATTATTTAAAAGTAAAAACTTAAGTATTTCAAATTGATTTATTGATTGTTTATCAGAGTGATTGTTTATCAGAGTTAAATTAAAGAGCAATAAGAGGATTAATGGCGAAAGACCTCGTAATTTAAAGCAACAGTTAACTCTAACATATGAGTTTATACTCAATTCCCTAAACCAGAGATAAGTATTAAGTCGATCGTGATCGACTAGTGGACCGCCTTTACTAAGAACCAAAGCGCACATTCTAAAAGAAACATATTGATGGAACACCGATGCCAGCTAGATAAGGGAATCGATTTTCACAAACTATTTCACTGTGTTTACTTAAGCAAAGGATTCAATAAATGTGTAGATGACAAAAACATGTACCTTCATTGGCAGCGCACGATGACGCTTGACACGTTCCCTGCAGCCGCAGAGGGAAAAGGCGATCACTGCGATGTCAGCCGTTTTAATGAATTTTCCCCACACGCCGACTGAAGGGAAGAATTAAAGTTGATGATCAGCTCTTCTCGCGATAGCACGGGATTGGCTATTGAAGTATGATCCCCACCTAACGCTTCCACGGGTTTGGAATTTCTTGTTGATGACGTGCGAAACGGCAGCGAACAAATAAAGTACGCGCACTTCAATCAAGGGGCTTCATATTATTATTATTAGCCCAGAATGCATATTTACAACTATTACTTTTCAAACGTTGGCTATACATTTTTAGAGTCGACAAGAAAAGATAGACAGTCACAAAAGACAAGCAGTTGACAAAAAAACCAAATCTTTTACAAATTTATCCCATTTTCATTATATGTTTTATAACAAAAAATTTAAAAAGAAGACAGAAAAATGATTATTTCTTCTGAATAATCTTTAAAAAGAAAAATGTTGTACATGAGTTTGAAAGTTGTGTTTAGTTACAGTTGTTTGAAATAGAATTGTATGAATAATGAAGAATGAAAATAAA
Source organism: Trichonephila clavipes (assembly GCA_019973935.1). NCBI lineage: Eukaryota > Metazoa > Arthropoda > Arachnida > Araneae > Nephilidae > Trichonephila > Trichonephila clavipes. The sequence continues at coordinate 287,461 of BMAU01019514.1, read as the reverse complement.
ATGAGAAAAATGGATTTGAAAAATAATTATTTTAGCGCCTAATGTAACTGTATGCTAGGTGTCAACTTTAAATGCCGCTGAAAAGTAACTTTTGACAGTTTACATGTGGAAGTAGATAATGCTTTCATCATTTTAGAAAGACAAGGAATCCTCTGAGACAAAACGTGCAATTTTTCAGATGGTAATTTTTTTACATTGAAAGCATTTTTTCGGGATTTTTTTTTAAAGTTATCTCGTGACTAAATGTTTTAAAGTCAACTAAAAACAGTTAGCAGTTGCACACGCATATAGGCATTATGTGGTTTTGTAATGTACAGTATATTCACCTTATTTATTTTGAAAGAAGAATATTTTATATGGAGGGTATGAAGAATGATGTATGCATGTTCGATAACATGAGGAGGGACGTACCAAAAGAAGTGGTTTGAATTTAACGAAAATTGGTTGGATTGATATACGTACACTGAAAAAAATGACAATAATATCATAGCAATTAAATGTTTTATACAGGAAATACAGCTAAAAAGCAAAAGGGAGAATCAATAATGTTTTGGTTTAACTTTAAACCTGATTGTAAAGCTGTTATCCTACAAGGTACTGACTGAAATAGAAGACTGGTATTTTCTTTCAGGACTGTTTTCCATTTGCATTGGAACTGACGAATTAGATCAAAACGATCCAGAGAAGGTTGAAGACACCTGCTTATCACAGTTATAACATACTCTATTGGAGTGAGATCTTGATAGTATTCAGATAGGAAATTGTTGGAGAAGCAAATAAAAAGGTGCACTGTTTTTTTTCATTCAAATGTAATCCCATGGATTCATAAAAAGAAAGAAAATACGAATTGGTTTTAAATTCTCGTCGATATACCACCGTATTGGGTGGTGGATCCCATAATTGTCATGCACAGTTCCAAACACGTCTTCGCTGGTCATCGTATATTAGAATTCGAACTCCTGCTCAACAAAATTAGTATCGACCAGGAGTTCACAACAGAAATTATTCGACTACCACTGTCACATATAAGTTTAATTTAAACTAAGAAAAAAGTGTTCTTTTAAAATTATAACAAATAGAAAGGCATATGTGCTATAACGATAGTTGCATACAAGAGCCAAAGTCAAAATACCAAAGCACAAAAATTTTAGTATGAATCCAAATGAAATCATGATTACTTTTGCAACAGTTGAAGTAAAACAAACATTTCCAATTCAAGTAATTTTGAAAATAAGTAAGTATTCCCCTATCTAAGAATTTTACAATACAAATTCTAAATTTTTGGAAGCATTTTTTTAAAAGTACTTTGCAACTTTGGGTATATGAATATAACAACTTTGATAGCTAAGTCTGTGAATAATTAAATAACATATTTCTTAGAGAACTATGTAATTATTAAACTTATTTAAAATACATACACAAGCTTCTCCCGAACCACTCCTCATTGCATTTATGCATTTATCGCAATTTTGAATATTTAAAGAATTTTCATTCTGATTTTTATAATTACGAAATAATTTATATTCTCTCCATTTTTTGTAAATACGCTAAAATAAAACATTTGTTTCGTCAAAATATCAAACTGCACAAAGTTTAACCTTTTTGTGGGCCTTGGGAAGATTACTTCCCATCTACATGATCTTACAAAATACACCTGTAAGAAGTGCAAAGCCCATTATAACATATTGGCCTTGATATTATAATGATAGAAAGACTAATTCTCACTTCAATTTTGTAATGCTGCACATAATCCAGCGGTTACGACATCCGTAAATCAGACAAAAATAAAGATGGTACTAAAGAAGTATCTTGTTCAAAAGCTGTCGTTGTATGTAACCATATCATGAAAGGGGTTGATCGCTTCGATCAAAGAAAAGAAAATACCAAATAAGAATATCTGTAAAATGGTGGTATCGCATCTTTCACATTTTCTTACTGACTTTGCCATCATAAATAGTTCCATACTGTGACAGGTGAAGAAAAGAAGCATAAGTTTAGACCAACTAACATTCCGTACAGCATTAATTAGATCGTCAGCTAATAGACGGATACTCTTCAAGAAAAAGGAAACAACATCCCGTTAACTTCCAAGTAAAGCTAGCCAGTACGTTTAGGTAATGTGGGAAATCATAGGCCAGAGATTGTCTTCTTCCTATAGACTATGTAAGAAATGTAGCTGAAAGGGACTAACAAAGAGAACCAGCTACATGTGTACAGAATGTGATGTCTCTTTGTGCATTGCAACATGCTCCTCGTCTTTTCATAGTAAATAATCACCATTACATTTAATTTTCTTTCTGACGGTAAATGATCTCTTGGGAAGCATTCTTTCCACCCCTTAAATTCAAATGTAAACATAAAATTCGGTAAAATAAAATATATTTCCTTAAATGCTAGTATTTAATTGTTAATAAAACATAAAAAACTGCGAGAAATTTAAAAGAGAAATAAATGGCCCACAAAAAGTTTAACCAGTTATGTGCCATCATGTTACAGACTTAATTATAAATGAACTATTTGCATTTATACAAATAAATTGTATTTGTGCTGAGAATATCTTAATTTCAATCAAATATTCACATAAAATATTATTTTGTTACACAATTTACTTCAAAAAACACTATTTTAATTGTTATTTCAAGCATTCACAGTAAAGGATAAAAGCGCTGAAAACATTCCTTTAAGTGAATCATTACGAACAATTAATTAATCCAAAGATTCCGAACAGTTAATTAGCTAAAGTCAGGTAATAATTGTCGGAGTCTTGAAATTCCAAGTTCGAGATCGGAAATCGATGGAATGAAGTTAATCATTATTAGAACTGGAGAGATTTTCGTGCATGCTAATGAACGCGAATAGTTATTTAAATTCATAGTGTAGCTTCATTAGGAAATTCTCTTAATGATTCATTACCTTTGAGTTCTTTTCAAGAAATATGTCGCAATTTTCAGATATATGGAATTCCATGAATCATTGTTAAATGTTCTCGAAGAATTCATTTTCGAGGAAATTTTGTATTGTTTTAATACGCGCGACAGATACAAGAGAAGTCAGACAGGTTCTATACGGAGAATTTTATCATTTCTAATGCTAGGGCATTTAAAGTATAAGTTTATTACATCAAATAATAGGAGCTATATATAATAAAGCTGCAAATTAACTTAAGAATCCCATCTACCGGTGATTTTGAATTTATATTGTATATGTTAAAATCCTACGGAATTTAGATTTTCTTCAATTAAGACAAACGTATCAGTTTGAATCTAGTAAAGTTAATCCGAAAAAACAAAAAACAACGAAATTACATACGAAATTACATTTGTTTCTCCTGATTTCTGGAAAAGATTTTGTCTATCTGTTTTATTTATTTCATGTTAAAATTGTACTATTCACAAGCAGTGCCAGCCCTTACGTTATAATGGCGATCCAATGAGAAATTGGCGAAATCTGGGCGGTAGAGCCAAGTTGGCATCATTTTTGGCGACCAAGTTGGTGGCAAATTTGGTGACCATTTTGGCGTCATTGGCGAGTTCGGAACCGTCTGGAATCTTCTAGAAAGTAGTAGATCTCTCCACTAGTGTCACGTTCAATGACACGAGCGGTTATATTTCTGAAAGTTTCTATCGCGCCTATAAAAACGATGCTCACCGATCTGGCGAGGAGTCTTGATTAAGTGAGGATTGTTTTGACTAGCTCGGCTTTTTGCTTGTAAATAATCTTTACTTACGCGTATTTTTATGCACTGTTTATTGTGATTGATTGCTGTTGAAGGGGTGTGAAGACCTTCGGATATTTACCCTGTGAAAATTTCCGATTAATCCTGTATTGAAAGGATTGTATTTTCGATAATAAATTCGCATCGCTCTTAAAGAACTGATTATTTTTTCTTTGTGATCGTTTTTGCATAAAATCCTCGAACCCTCGGATCTACGTAACAATATATTATATACACACAAATCTGTAACAACATCTTTTCCCTTAGAATCAGTAGCAGTCTTGCAAAAGAAATCTCAATTTATTATTTAAATTTCCTGATTACATTATTTTTTTACTGTCGTGTAGCCCGTGGATCATTTTAGATTTATTGATATGGCCCACTAGCGTTAAAGGTTGAAGACCCCAACTAAAGTAGAGTCAGGATTCGGACGCGTGGCTCACCTAAAATTTTGTAGGCTAAGAATTCGGTAGCATGGACGTTCGGCTGTTGTGGTCACTAAAAGGAAAATGACGAAATAAGTGTCCAATTTATTCAGTATACGAATAGATTAAATTTGTGATTGTCTAGTTTCAGCATTCTTAATAACAGAAGCAATTTGTCCACCCTCAATTTTACAAGCCTCGAAGTATTAATGCGACGCTTACTTAATTTAAACTATTTAAATTATTCCCATTAATTCCATTTTAAATAAAACCCGGTTCTACTCTTCTATCAGCGTCACATTATAGCTTAAGTTTAAACATTAGATCTTTTAAAGACAAATAAACTGTACGCTAAATCAAAAGACATTCTTTTGAATAATCATTACTTTATTTTAACACAATAAGATTGAAATTAAGAAAATCATTAATTTATTTTAACACAATAAGATTGAAATTCAGTTAAAGCATAAAGATTTACTTAACTGATAGAGATCGAGGGAGAGAAGTCATGTCGCTGCCTGGAGTCCCCACCTGCGGTGTCTAATTGGAAGGGACGTGTCAGACCAAGTGGGTGTGAGCGAAATGCGTCAGAGAGTGTGCGACAATGCGGGGTGCATCCGCTTTTATTCCACGGCGGCTTGCTCCTGTATTCTGGAGCGGATTCTTTACATTCACTCAATCATTATGTCTGATTGGTCTAGAATCAGCGGATGAATACCGTTTCACGGTCAGTGACATCCCCAAGCGCGGGAAAATCCTAATGACACTCCCTATATCATGATGTATTTATGGGAACAATGCCCCTTCCAGGCGTGGGAACGCGTCACCCTTTTCGGTGGGGTAAAGAGACGCATTCACCAAATTCCATCCGTTGTAAACAACAACAAGGCAGATGTAAAAATTACAGTTGCAACCTTAGGGACCGGCGACCTCCCATCAGTATCTAGAAAAATGATAGTCCAAGGAGTTCCCCCTACTTACTTCACTCACTTAAGACTTCAATCTACTTACTACCCTTTCATTGTATAACTTGAAGTAATACCCGTTCTCTGTGAGGTTCTCTCAGTGGTCTAGGTCTGTTTTCACCAACATCTGGATATAACGTAATATTAACATAAATGCGATTTCCCATCGGCTTTCAAACACATAAGCTCAAAGACTAAGACTTTCAAGGAGGGATACTACTAAACTTACTTTTCTGAAAGAACAACTATACACATTGAATTCTAATTCAAAATATAAATTTGTATATTAATTTAAAAAACGTATATTTTTAAAATAAATACTTTAGTTTCTTTAAAATTTTTGATTACATATTTCTACATACAAACACACACACACACACATATATATATATATATATATATATATATATATATATAGTTACGTAGATCCAAGGGTTCGAGGATTTTATGCAAAAACAACCACAAAGAAAAAAATAATCAGTTCTTTAAGAGCGATGCGAATTTATTAGCGAAAATCCAATCCTTTAAATACAGGATTCAGCAGCAATATTCACAGGGTAAATATCCGAAGGTCTTCACACCTTCGACAGCAATAAAAAAAAGAAGTGTTTAAAAATACACGTACGTAAAGATTATTCACAAGCACAGCCGAGCTAGTCAAAACAATTCTCATTACTCGCTGGCTTAATCAAGACTCCTCGCCGTACCGGCGAGCATCCTTTTTATATGCGCGACAGAAACTTCTAGAAATATAACCACTCATGTCATTGAACGTGACACTAGTGGAGAGATCTACTACTTTCTAGAAGATTCCAGAGGGTTCCGAACTCGCCAACAAGGTCACCAATGATGCCAAAATGCTCACCAAAGTCGCCAAATTGGCCGACAAAAATGATGCCAACTTGGCTCTACCGCCAAGATTTCGCCAAGTTCTCATTCAATCGCCATTATAACGTAAGGGGTGGCACTGCTTGTGTGAATAGTACAATTTTAAAATGAAATAAATATAACATAGAGTAATATAAATGCATTAAACACTCAAATCCAAATTATTTACACTATTTACACAAAATTCGTAACACTGCCCCCTCCTCAAAGACTGCACGTCTCTCGGGCAGTACAGCCCTTGAGTAAGAGGCATCTGTTTACAGCCAAACTACTCACATAATAATCACATATAAAGTAACAAATGTGTTCCACAGCATATACAATACAAATAAATTCAAAGCACATGAAGAGATGTAAACATAAATTCCAATATTAAAATAAAACTAAGGAATTAGAAAAGAGAAATAATTTACATTATGTACAAAATTATTAATGACCATGGTCTGAACTTAAGGATCTTATTCATCTTGGCCAAGATAAGGGGCTAGCCTATTGTAATGTATTACCTTTGGTTTTGAGTGTGGTGATTTCTGTGTCCGCACCACAATGTCATTCAGTCTTTTTAGGACTGTGTAAGGACCTTCCCAGTTTGTCTGCAGTTTTGGAGAGAGTCCTTTGCGACGTTTCGGATTCCATGACCACACTTTGTCGCCTTCACGGAAGTCGTGTCCGGTTGCTCTTGCATCGTATCTGGTCTTCATCTTCTCGGAAGCCATGTCGATTTTTTCCCTAGCCCCGGCTTCTCAAACTTTCAATACTGGCGCCCCCCTTTTCAATCACAATTTTTATCGCGCCCCCCCTTATACATAATAATTTACTGAAAGCAATAATAATGCACTTTTACGATAAAGCAACAATATTTATTATAAACCGTACAAATTCATGACATAAATATTAAATTTTGTATATGTTACTTTTAAGCAAAAAAAAGTTAAGTAATAGGATAATTACTAAATTATTTTTCCTTTCTCTGATTTTTAAATTGGAACATATTACAAAATGCGGTGGTTGCTTAGAAGACAAAATATAGATATCAGCTAAATATAGAAAATGAACTCAGAGGGTCAATTTCTTATCTTAAAACTCCTTTCAAAAACTTTGCTTTGTAAGACAAGCCCATGGAAGTAGCTAATTATTATTAAACTTGTTCTTAATTTAGTATTAATTAATTAGTCATAAAATACTCTGTGCACCACTCATACATTAAAAGCAGTGTTTCTCAAACTTTCAATACTGGCGACCCAATTTTCAATTATAATTTTTGTCTCGCCCCCCTGTACAACAATAATGTATTTACTGCAATAAAAATGCACTTTGAGAGAGAGACGCTAAAGTTACAATACGATCTTAATTATAAACCGTACAAATTAATAAGATAAGTATATTAAATTTTGTGTATATGTAACTTTTTAAGTAATATATATTTTAAGAAAATTAATTAAAATATATATTACCTAGAATTATGTTATTTTCTTTTTCTCTAATTTTTAAATTGGAACAGATCGCAAAATGATGTATTTAATTAAAGATTTATTTCCTTCAGCATATTCATTTCTCAAAGTACAAATGTCATTAGAAAAATAGTCTAGTCAATGTCGCTCTCTATCATATCCATCACATCTGGCATTATAGGGTACGTTTGCGTGAGTCTGAGCAACCTATCGGACGTCTGCGCAAAATATGTAAAAATGCTTTTCCTCGTACAATTCCAGTCAGTTTTGGTCGACTCGATACTCCTATAGCTACCGAATCTAGCTTGAATGTACATTTTTTTAATTTCCACGTTAATTGTAATTCACGGTAATTAAGTATTTACGGCAGTAGATTAAAACAATATCATACATACATTTTTAAGTCGTAAGCAAACATTCGACCATAATAAAGAATCAACAAGTACACAGACGAACGAGCATGGTTCCGAAAATTAAATCAAGGCGATCTTCTCAAAAATACTTAAATTTTGGATTTACCACTACTGAAGTAAATGATGGAAAAAAAAGCCCCAGCTCGATATGTGTTAAAACTTACAAATCTGTAGAACAACATGTGAAAGTTGTTTTTAAAACATGTAAAATCATTTAGCTATGTTGGCAAAGAATTTTAAAAAGTATTTTCTGGATGAGGACAGCTAGGTAGCAAGTTACGAGTGGATTAGAGATCTATTTCAAGATACTTCAGAAGGGCTCTCAACTTCCGAAGAAGAAATCTTCATAAATTTCACATCCAGTGAAAAATTAAAAGGCAATTTTGTAATAAATCGCTCTTTGAATTTGGGGTAGAGGTGGATGAGGAATTATCTGTACTGAAAACAAAAGCACTTCGTATACTATTACCATTTTCAACATCCTACCTTTCTCAAACCGGATTTTCTGCAGTGGATGCCTTGAAGACAAAATATAGATCTCAGCTAAATATAGAAAAATAACGCTTTAAGTGTCAATTTCTGATATTAAACCTTTTTTTGAAAAACTTTCCTCTACAGGACAAGCCTGTGAAAGTCCCTAATAATTATTAAACTTGTTCTTAATTTAGTAATAAGATTGATTGATTGAATATTAACGTCGCACTGTTCAGCTGCACGAGGGCTTTTGACGACGGACCACGTAATTTTGAACCATGGTCAAGTGACGTGGATGACACCTAAGCTGGCACCCCTCTCTCCTAACTACCACACCACACCAACGGGAAAACGTTTCAACTCTCTACAGATTTAACGTGCATCGCTGCCCTACACGGCGGGTCTTTAGTGGTACGAGGCTCGAACTCATGACAAGGCAAGCCACGATCCGATACCTATACCACTCGGCTACCGCGGCCGAATTCAGTAATAAGAAATTATTTATAAAATACCTTCTTCAGTACTGATTCATCAAACGTATACTGGCTGAAACACCGACTCTTCGCACGAGTTCATTTTTTAAAAAAATAAAACATTATTCTTGATATAATAGCTGAACTGTAAGGAGAGTAAAACTGTGTGCACACGACATTGTATACAAAAATGTAAAATGATTTTTAGATAAATGCTATAATTGTAAATAACTGTTTAAAAGAACTGTAATTTTAAACCTCACACAATTAGCATTTAGAATTAATGTTAAATTATGAAAAAGAATATAAAATTCCGATGAAGAATAATTGTGTTACTTTTTAACATATTTAAAGCGAGAAGACTTCAAAATGTTTTAACCCGGGAGCAGGCGCGTACTCGATACTAACATTAATGGTGGTGCGGGGGGACTCAGTCACCCCAATCATTTGTTTAGAATTATTTTTACTGTACACGATACAAATAGGAATTCTAGTGAATATTTTAATTTATAGAAAGTATACTTACCTTCTTTCAAGGACTATCCAATTCTTTGATGATTTGAGAAAAAAATCCAATAAAACTGAACTAAAATGATTCAAAAGTACAAGTACATAATAAAGGACGCAAATCGGACACTTTTCAATTATCCTACAGAAATGTTAAACCAATCAATTCTTTTCCAAATATCGCAAAACTCAATTATTTACAATTTCCCTAAGCGAAAAGCAAACACATAAAAGATGGGAGGGAACTAATATTGATAATAACCATACCGTAAGATTGAAGGTCAATCAAATGATTAGCAAACGTACTATGCAGCCTGGCTGAAACGTGAATCATGACTTCCTTTTCTTTTTCTACAACTAATGTACAGTATTTCAATAATAATTACAGTGGTGAATTGTTTATCTTCTTAGAATTTTCTCAGGGTCTGGGTTTCGTTTTTTTTTTCTTTTAACGAGTAATATTTTATGTTAAAACGTAATAAAAAATATCTCATTGAGAAAATACAGCAAATAAAACAAAATGTTTTTTTTTTCTTTAATTTGGTTTTGGGATCAAAGATAGCTATTTGATGACGGAAAAAAGCCATATAATAAACATAAATTATATCAGTGTTGTTGTGTGTATTTTTTTTTATTATGGAAGAAAGCATTTTGTTTTAGTTCTCTTTCCAGTTATTTTTTTTAAAAAAAATCTTTAAATTTTCGATACGCTCGCGCCCCCCTTGTAGGGTCATCGCGCCCCCAGGGGGCGCGCCCCACACTTTGAGAAACACTCTCTAGCCTGATGATGCATTTCCTCCATCCGTTCCTGAAGTTTCTCGATATACTCCTCAGGCGCCAAGGGTGCATCTGGTGGCCGGCTGAACAGAAGATCTGCAGGCAGACGAAGATCACGTCCAAAGAGCATCTGAGATGGGGCATAGCCGGTGGTCTCGTGAACGGTACTCCTGTAGGCAAGCAGGAAAAAGGGCAATTTCTTGTCCCAGTCCTGTTGATTACTGGATACCAGGAGAGAGAGACTGTTCAGGATGGTCCAATTGAACCTCTCTAACATGCCGTCAGACTGAGGATGCAAAGCTGTTGTCTTGGTTTTGTCGATGGCGAGTATTTCACACAGTCTCTTGCAAACTGCAGAATCGAAGTTTCTCCCTTGATCGGTTATTATCAGTTGTAGAGGGACTCCGAATCGTGAGATCCAGTGTTGAACTAGAACCTCTGCAACAGTTGAGGCCTCTTGGTCGGGAATAGGAAAGGCTTCGGGCCACTTAGTGAAGTAGTCCATGACAACCAAGATGTTGTTGTTGCCATCTGATGATCTCGGAAGAGGGTCTAGGATGTCAAATGCTATTCGTTCGAAAGGCGCTCCCACATTATACAGCTGCAGTCTTCCTCTAGTGCGTTTTCTGGGACCTTTGCGTGAAGCACAGGGATCGCATATGCGACAACACTTTTCCACGTCACTCCGCGCATTGTTCCAGTAGAAGCGCTCACGAACTTTTTGTAAGGTCTTCATAACACCAAAATGATCTCCAGTTGGACTGCCATGGAGTTCCTTAAGGACTGTTGAAACTCTTATCTTTGGGAGTATTAATTGCCACCTGAATGTTTTTCCGTCATCAGACTCCCATATTCGATATAAAACACCATTTCTCAGATGGAGAGAGTTCCAAAGAGCCCAGTAACGCTTCGTTGTAGGATGGAAAGGGGCGATGTCTTGCCAGCTGGGCTTTTCTTCAGACGACTCTTTGAATTCTATGATTGGTTTTATTTCAGGATCAGCCAGTTGATCTTTTCGGACGCTCTCATCACTCCACGGGTCCAATGCCGATGTTGATCGCGTCGTGACTTGACGGACTACTGGATCTATCACGCCAATTTTTTTTCAACTCTTAAGCTGTTTGAGAGATTCTTGCTGCTCTCCGAACAGGGTCTTTTCGAACGGACGTCTCCATTTTCATCTGCTGATTTTTTCGGTTGCTGCACACTTTGATTCTGTTTCACTTGTACGACAAGGATCTTTTTGATTTATTCTTGGCAGTTACTTCTTACATGCCCGGTTCTACCACACCCCCAGCACTTGATGTTGTGATCTTCTTTATTTATTCGAGGGCAGCTACTTTTCAGATGCCCTGCTCCACCGCACCCCCAACACGTGATTCTACGTCTCTTCAGGTGCTGACATTGAGCCATTAAATCTTGAATTTCCTCTCTCAGTTTCTCAATCACCTTCCTCCTTGGAGATTCACAGGGCACACCTGTAGTCACTCTAGCTCCTCGGATGGAATGGCTGTCTCTGCAACTGGCTTCATTGGCGGCCTCCACTTTCAGGGCATATAATAGGGCAGATTTAAGATCTTTGAAATCTGCCATTCCTACAGCCATTTGGATTTCTTCATCCTTTAACCCGTCCACGAAATACTCGAGACAAATCATTTCTCGCATATTTGCTGAGAAATCATAAAAGGCTAAGGTGGCGAGCCTTTGCATTTCAAAGGCATACTCCTGCAAATTTGCTTCGAGTTTCTGATGTCTTGTTTTCATCTGCAGGCGGTCATAGTCTTTAGAGAATTTCTGGCTGAACCGAAGATCCAGAGCATTATACAGGGAGTTCAAATTCAGTCACTCTGTGTCGGGAAGAGTCTGCAGTATTTCAACGGCTTCTCCTCTAAGAGATGCTGCTAGCTGACAAGCATTGATCCCCTCAGTCCATCCATTGGCTTCCGAAATTATTGAAAATTGTGTTTTGTATACTTCCCAGTTCGTTTATCCGTCATAGGTCGACAGTTTCCCTGACCCTGTAAAAGCAGTCAAAGGCACTGGAGAAGCAAGCACAGGTTCTGAAAAGGCAGACACATGCACACACTTTTGCTTTCGTTCTCATTTCCGCCAGCTTGAAGTTTCTTCTCAAGATCTTCCATTCGCTGTGATATAAGGGTAAAATTTTCAGCCACTCCTTCAATTCTTTCCTCCACCTGTTCTCTAATCTTCTCTCTTTCTTCCCCTACTTTCTTCTCTATCTTCTCTTCAACTACTACAATCTTTTCTTCAACTACTGCAATCTTTTCTTCAACTTTCAATGCTATTTTCTCTTCCACACTATTGATTTTCTTTTCAACATTGTCGATTTTCTTTTCTAAAGAATTCTACAGATCTTCCTGACATTTCTGTATATTTTCCAAACCTTTCTCTATTCCTTGCTGGGCTTTCTGCATTTCTTGCTTAGTCTCTTCTTGTATATTTTTCAAGGCATTCATACCTTCCAACAGAGCCTTCAGTTTCTCATCCATTGCTCTTGTTCTTGGCAGAAAATCCCACCGCTGCCACCAAACTGTTACGAAGATCCGAGGGTTCGAGGATTTTATGCAAAAACAATCACAAAGAAAAATAATCAGTTCTTTAAGAGCGGTGTGAATTTATTAGCGAAAATCCAATCCTTTAAATACTGGATTCAGCGGCAATATTCACAGGTTAAATATCCGAAGGTGTTCACACCTTCGACAGCAATCAAACACAAGAAAAATGTTTAAAAATACACGTACGTAAAGATTATTCACAAGCACAGCCGAGCTAGTCAAAACAATCCTCACTACTCGCTGGTTTAATCAAGACTCCTCGCCGTACCATCTTGTATCCTTTTTATATGCGCGATAGAAATTTCTAAAAATATAACCGCTCGTGTCATTGAACGTGACACTAGTGGAGAGATCTACTACTTTCTAGAAGATTCCAGAGGGTTCCAAACTCGCCAACAAGGTCGCAAATGTCGCCAAAATGGTTGCCAAAGTCGCCAAATTGGCCGCCAACTTGGTCGCCCAAAATGATGCCAACTTGGCTCTACCGCCAAGATTTCGCCAAGTTCTCATTCAATCACCATTATAACGTATGGGGCGGCACTGCTTGTGAATAGTACAATTTTAACATGAAATAAATATAACAGAGTAATATAAATGCATTAAACACTCAAATAGAAATTATTTACACTATTTACACAAAATTCGTAACAATATATACACTGGTGTGCCAAAATTAAGGACGAAGTCGAAAAATTAGCATATCAGCTGAACGAAGAGGCAGAGCGGACAGAAAGACCAATCAGAAGATTAAGTAAGGTGATGTACGGTAGCACATGCGCAGATATACAGGTAGACGTAATGAAGGAGTGTCTGAGTAGTATAAAGCTGTTGTTGGTGTAAGATCAGTATTTCTGGCAAAGAGATTGCACGCCGTATAGCAGTTAAAATCACACCGAGTTGCTGCCTCAGCGAGAAATGGTGAATAATCAATCTGTTAGACGACATCTGGATGCTTTTACTCGAGGTCGAATCATTGTGAAGTTGGAGGAAGGCCGCAGTAGTGTGGCTGCAGAGTTCGGAATTGCTCACAGCATCGTTTCACGACTTTGGAGACAATTTCAAACTACAGGAACAGCTATCCGGGGGTTCAGTAGTGGTCGTCCACGAGGAACCACACCCGCAGATGACCGGTACATTGTCTTACAGGCCAGAAGAAACAGGCGGCAGACAGCGGAAGAAATCGCTAGACATACGACACAGGCGACTGGACGACCGATATCGCGTTTTACCGTGGCCAGAAGACTGCACGGTGGTGTACGGTGTGTATCTTTAACGCCTGCCCATCGAAGAAGGCGCTCTTTGTGGTGCCGGGAACACCGGAATTGGAGAGACAATGAATCGGGACGAGTACTCTTTACAGATGAGAGCAGATTCAGTTTGAGTAGCGATTCTCATCACATACTCATCTGGAGAGAGCGGGGAAGCCGCAATCATCCCTCGAACATCATTGAAAGGGACAGGTATGGAGGTCGCGGTGTTCTCGTTTGGGGTGGCATCATGCTTGGTAGTCGCACAGACCTTCACATCTTCGACGCAGGTTCAGTCAACGTGACCCGTTATTGTAACGAGATTCTTCTTCCATATGTGCGTCTTTTTAGAGGCGCTATGGGTCTGCAGTTCCTTTTCATGGACGACAATGCATCATGTCATCGCACAGTAGCTGCCGAACAGCTCTTAGAGAGTGAGGATATTGAACGTATGGATTGGCCGGCACGATCTCCGGATCTCAATCCCATCGAGCATGTATGGGAATTTCTAGGCAGACGCTTGGCAGCTCGTACCTTACCACCAGTAACGATTCGGGAGCTTCGATTGGCGCTGCAAGATGAATGGGCAGCAATGCCTCAACAACTCATTGACACCCTCATTCTCAGCATGGGCAGACGCTGTGAAACCTGCCTAGCAGTCAGGGGATATCATATCCCCTACTAAAGACCGGATGTTTCTTGCTGGACACCCATCACAGGGATGTTTCGGCCTTCAGTCGCAGTGCGCTCCATGCTACTTTTTCAATAAAGCTTCTTTTTATCCCACTGATTTCTCTTTTAGTAAGTGTTGCTTACATATTACACATGTCCTTACGTATTGGGGATCTTACGGTATTAAATGTGTTGATTTGGAAAGCTTTTGTACAAAGTTATATTGAAAAAACCGTCTCGTCCTTAATTTTTGTACACCAGTGTATATACACTCATGAACCAAAAAATTAGCGCACCAAGAAGGAGTCGTCAAAATGAAACGAAATTTTACGTACGTAATAACTACTTTGATATAGGTAAGGGATTAGAAAATCAAAGAAAAAGGATTATTTATTTCAGAGAAAAAAAGCAAAAGAACAGAGGATTTAATACCTTGTTGAACCCCCTCTAGTCCGAATGCATGTTGCAATTTGATCGGACATTGAAGCATACAAGTTCTGTATGATGTCTTGAGACATTTCGTTCCATATTTGCTGTAATCTTGCCTCTACTTCGTTCAAACTCATGGGATGCCCAACTCGCCGTCCCAAATAATTCCAGATATGTTTGATTGGAGACAAATCTGGGGATCGGGCAGGCTAAGGAAGGGTAGTAACCGTGCAGAGACAGTCTTGTGACACCCTTGCCATTTGAGGCCAAGAATTGTCTTGTAGAAAAATGGTCCTGGGGACCGTTGCATGTGTGGCAACACATGTGGTTGCAGGATGTCATGGACATACCACTGGGCTGTCATGGTGCCACGGATCAACACTAGGGGTGACCGTGTATTGCAGGCAATGGACCTCCATACCATCACGCCAGCTGTGGGAGCGGTGTGTCGCTGTAAAACAAAGACAGGATTGAGGCGTTCACCACGGGGTCTTAACTCACGAACACGAATGTCATTACTGCTGAGATTGAATCTGGGTTGTCGCTAAAGACGACCTGGTTCCATTCCGCTGTAGTCCAGTTTCCTCGTGCGCTGTACCACTCCAAACGGAGAAGTTGATGGGTGGGCGTCAAGGGCAGCACGCCTAATGGGCGCCCATATCCCAAATGTCCTTCAGCCAGGCTCCTTCGAATGGTTCAAGAAGACAGGGGCCTCTAGTGAAGGTTCTACATATGCCTGTATGGCGGTCGATAAAGCAGTTGGCTGTACACATGCATTTCTTACGATGTGGCGGTCTTCTCGACGACTGGTCTGTCGAGGACATCCTGAGCCTGGTCTTCGTGTAAATGACATCTCTCGGACACACTGGTCCCAACACCTCCTCCCAACACAATGAGAGCGTCCTAATTGACGAGCTACTAGTCTAGTTCACCATTCATTTTCTATCCCATTCATGATTCTACCCCTCTCAAACTACGACAGCTACTCATATTGCTTTTTAAGAAGGCGTAATGGCATGTCTACCTCAGCTCTTACTTTGTAAACGATCCAGCACACTCAAACAAGCTTTGGTTACCTGTTTTATACTCCGCAGAGAATGCGGTTTAACGCCTTCTACCGGCTATACGTAATGTGCAATCACGCAGCATTTCTAATCATTTGCATATCTCCCCGACATGTACCTTCATGCCAAGTTTCGTTAGGATCCCGCAATTATTTCTTGGTGCGCTATTTTTTTTGTCTGTGAGTGTATATATATATATTATATGTTACGAATTTTGTGTCAAGTACTGTAAATAATTTATATTTGGATTTGTAATGCCTTTATCTTACTCTAGATTAGATTTAATGTACGTTAAAATTGTAATATTCTTAAGAAAACGCCGTCCCTTACGTTATAATGGTGATTTAATGGGAACTTGGCGAAATCTTGGTGATAGCGCCAAGCTGGCATGATTTTTGACAACCAATTTGGTGACTTTGGTGACCATTCTGGCAATTTGGCGATCATGTTGGTGATCACATTTGGCGAGTTCGGAACCCTCTGGATTCTTCTAGAAATTAATTAGAGAAATCCACTAATTTCAAGACCTATGACGCAAGCGGATCTTTCTGGAATTATCCGCGAGAGATATAAATAGAGACCTTTGCCGAAAGTCACTTAGTCTGGTTTTGTAGTTCTTAGTTAGTATTGCTCTGATTGTTGAAGTTAATAGTGATTACTTCGGCTGTTGAAAGAGCGATTGCTAATGAATAATATTTTATATACGTGCATTATAGACACCGATAATTTTGTCTGAGTGGTGTTGAAGGTGTAAATACCTTCTGAGATTTATTTTGGGAATATTGCTGCTGTATCTTGTATTTAAAGGATTGGATTTTCTACAATAAATTCTCATCGGTCTTAAAGAACTATCTTGTTCTTTGCGACTGATCTTCATAAAATCCTCGAACCTCGATCAACGTAACAATATATATATAAACATATATATATATATATATATGGATATATATATATGGATATATATATGGAATATATGGATATATATATATGGATATATATATGGAATATATGGATATATATATATATGGATATATATATATATATATATATATATATATATATATATATATATATGGATATATATATATACATATGGATGCAGGTTATATATTTTGTAAGACTTTTAACTGTGTTTACAAAATGACATGCAACATATGTAAATTCGCTTACATAGGTCAGACTTCAAACACTATCAATATAAGATTAAATCAACATAGGTCTGATACAAGGAAATTTGATTGTAAATAAAAACCAGGCTAAGATTGAGATAGGACACTTTCATAAACATGGATTCAATAACATAACTGTACATATACTTAGAATAGTGCCAAATATTAAACAAAGATTATGGTTCGAAAACTTTTTTATAGGTTCATTTAGATCATATTATCCTTATGGTTTGAATGTTATCTGGAAAGGTGAAAGTGTCTTACTAACTTTTAAACAAAAATCCGAGGATTCATTATATATTCCGAATTTTGATAAATCTATTGATAATAGTAATAATATTCGTTTTGCGAAAATTTCAAGAGCTAAACGTAGAAAAAAGTTACTAGAGACATGTCAACCCTCAAGAATTCTATGTTAGAATTAGCTGTTAAATTTGATGATAATTACAATACAGGCTTAATTAAATCGTTTATGTTTGGCATGAATAAAACTTAAATTAAAATTATGACAGATATTTTAAGCAGATAATAAATTTCGGGATTCTCATGGTATGCATATGATTCGAGACCTTAATAACTATTTAGTACAAGAAATGAATATTAAATTAGATGCAAGTGAAAATTACTCTACAGAATATTGTACATTATTATATTTATGAATAAATCCTTTAACAAAATTAATTCTTCAAGTATATTTCAAAAATATCAATCCGTTTTTCCTATTAAAAATATTATTATTAAAAAGGCTTTCAAATACAACAAGAAACTTGGTAGATTTATATTTAATTATAATCAAGTCTCGGAGCTCCTAAGTTCAGAATCATGTAAATGCAATCTATATCGAGACTATAATGATGATTATCATCAGCACGTTGTCACAGGAGACCTTAGCATCGTGAAAGATGATTTGTTAAGAAATTTTATGGAAAAAGGTACCGGTTTTAGACTGATGATCACAAAAAATAAATCTAACGTTATGAAACAAATCATAAAAGATTTAGATAAATTCTACCTTAAAATTGCAATTAAATACGGAATGTCGATTGAAGCTTTCAGTCAATGTAGATCTTATGTAGCAACAGAAATTCGGGAATTAGATTTCACTGTTGAAAATAAAATTATGTATAAAGATCTTAAATCATCAATAGAAAATATCCAAAATGACTTCGTAATTACATATGTTGATAAGGTCTCTGCTAATTATGCCATAATTTGTAAATACTTTTACAGTAAAATATTAAGTAACCACATTTTAAATAATAATTCATTTCAAAAATCAATTCAAATGATATGATAATCGTCGTTTAGCTTTGAACAAAAGACTGAATATTCATCTAAATAATATTAAATATCCAAAAGTATTTTTTTAACACCAAAATTTCATAAAAGCCCTATAAAATTCCGTAGTATCACTAATGGATACAATACATATATCACGAAGTCTGTGGGAAGATCTTACAATCTCTTCTTCAAAATCTAATTGATAACTTACAAAACACAGCAATAATTAAAAATAGCTTAGAGATTGCTAGAGTTACTAAGGATATGTTATTTTTTTCCATGCATGGCTTTGATTTCGAGGACTTTTTTAATTCTATAGATATTGACGATATGATTAAGGTTCTACAGTTAATTTATGATAAATATGAATTATATACTTTAATGAAAAAAGAAAAATTTGATATTCTTGTTAACCTCGTATTAAAAGAAAATTTCATTGCATTTGATCAGAATCTTTATAAACAGATCAAAGGATTACCTCAGGGTGGTCCAGCTAGTAATTGTTTAGCGAACCTATATTTACATTTTTTTGAAATTGATCATGTTGTAAATGATTCTTACTTGATTTATCATTATATAGATGATATAATAATTTTTGGTAAAAATAGTGAATACAAACCAAATATTACGTTCTACCCTGATTATCTCAAGCTTCTTAAAACTAACTTCAACTCTAATATGGTGGAATTCTTGGATTTAGACTTGAATCTTATTAACAATAATGTAGTCAGTAACATTTTTGACAAAAGAGATTCGTTTAAGTTCCATATAATTAAAATTCCTGTATGTAATAGTAACTTGCATATATCAATTTACAGAAATATCATTTTGAATTTTTTATTTAGAAATGATAACTTAACTACCCACAAAATAGATAAATACAATAATATAAAAAAAATTTCAATGTTGTTTAGATCATGAATACCCTTTTAATTTCTTAAGAACTTATATTCATCACAAATACATTAACCGTCTTGCTACATCAAATTCCAAAACCACCACACAACAATAGGATTTCAAAGTCAGCATGTTAGTGGTCTTGCTGTGAAGATAATATGATAACATTCATATCACAGTTTACATTTTTTCCACACACATCTTGAACATCTTACACATTGTTGACAACCAACCAAATTAGAGCCTAGCAAATTTACATTTTTGACAATCAACCAATTCAAATTCTACCATATTTATTTGATTGTCGTCTTTTTTATATCTGTCTTTGCTGGCTGCTTTAAAAGTTAGCTCGAAAGATGTGTTTATGTATATTCGAATTTTTTAACTTGGTGAATAATTGATTTTCATTGATGTCAAGACGCTTGATTCTCTTCGTAACAGCTCTGTGAGTAAAGAAATTTTGTTAAATTATTTTTTGAAAAATACTTTTCTTATGTAATTGTTTTAGCATTTTTCTACTTTTCTTACGTAATTATTTTGCGATTTTTCTGCATTAAGAGTTTGGGAGAGTTTGTCACATAATAGTAGTGAGTGGTTTTATCATACTCTCTGAGTTTTCCATACTCTGAATTTTTGTTTATTTTATTTTATTTGGTTTTTCCTACCGAGTTGCAAAGGGAGAAGGTTGGCGCCTTCAAACTAGTTTAACCCCACTTATTCGGTCCTAAGTCCGAAATTGCTTTCTGACTCGCTAGGTTCTTTTTTTTCTCTATAATTTTGTTCTTCATGTTCAGCTTTTATATTTTTATTACGCTATTTCTTGTTATGTTCATTATCTATTATTTCTTGTTTTTGAAATATAATACATATTTCTTTCATATATATATATATATAATACATGAGTGAGTGAACGGGTGAATATTAACGTCACCGCCTTCAGCTACTCGAGGGTTTTAGTGACGGACCTCGTAATTTTGAGCCATAGTCAAGTGACGAAGACGACACATGAGCTGACACCCCCTCTTTTAACTACCAAACCACAAGTCCAAATCGGAATTCGCGCGCTAAATGACGTGTTCAGTGTTGACACGTAGAAACAAAAAGCAGGGGCACCACCTACATTGTTCTTTTAATAGATATATATATACATATATAGTTTTATTTAGACAGAAATAAGTGTAAACACCAACGACAATAGGAAGAAACAGATATTGAATCAGATTTGCTTGAATTGATTTATGGATGCTGCAGTATTATAAACATTACTGACTAATGACACATCTTAATATACAGAAATACTTTATATAAAAGTGAGTTTTAACCAGTCTTGCGGTTAGCTAACTTTCCCCCTTTCTGTTTATAATACTGAGCGAAATACTTTTGAATATATTAAATAGAAGTTCTGAATCCGTTACGAAGAAAAAAGTAACTTACCCAAAGTTGCTACAAAAAATGCTTGGACTGTAAACAAGTTATTGAGAGATTCTGGATTCAAATTCTGACTCAAAGCATAATATTACTGGTAGAATTGCAGTACAGAAATAAGTGCAAAAATAATTATATTGAGGTAATTGCAAGGTAAATGTATTAAATTAAATACTAGACTTATATGTGAATAATTCTAGGAATATTATTGTATACATATAGGGAGTCCCATAAATAGTGTTCAAACTCTGCACAGACACATTCATAATTTAGAGTACATAAAAAATGCCTAGAGGGCTGTACCTGTATGAACCATAGCTTACGACAGTGCTTCTCAAACTGTGGGGCGTGCCCCCCTGGGGGGTGCGATGACCTTACGAGGGGGCGCGAGCATATTGAAAAAATAAAAGATTTAAAAAATAATTAGTTTACTGGAATGAATTAAAACAAAATACTTTCAGACATAATAAAAAATGCACTTTTACTCTGATATAATTTATAGGCGATATTAAGCCATCAAAAATAAAAACTTCTTCAATACCTAATTAGCTATCTTTGATCCTATAACCAAATAAAAAACTTTTATTTGATTTGCTGTCATCCCATGTTGAGAGATTTTTTTATTACGCTTTTTTTTAACCTAACATACTACTCTTTCAGAGAAAAACCAGATCCCGGACCCAGAATCGAAAAACTTTAGGAACATAAAAAATTCATCACTGTCATTATTTTTGAAATACTGCACATTATAGCTGTAATCTGTTTGACCTTCTAAGTTATTGGTACAGTTAGTTATGACTCCTCTCTTACGTGTTCTCTGTTGCGCTTTTTTCATGCAAAAGAGTTTTATGATATTTGAAAAACCACGGAGAGCACACACACACACACAAGCACATGAAGGATTACTTGGCCAAGACATATTTTTATAAATATTCTCAATGTATAAAGCATAAAGAAAAACGTTTCACACAATTTTTTAGCAGTAACATACATATTATCATAATGAATATACTTTTTACCCGGAAGTGGTCGCGCGGGACACACAGATTACGAAATCGTTAATTCTGGCAAAACTGTTTATTTATTACCAAAGAAAAATTGAAAAGTCCTAGAAAGTAGGTAAGTAAACTTTCTCTTAGCTAAATTATTCGCTGGAATTATGATTTGTATCGTGTACAATAAAATAATTATAAAAAAAAGGATTGGGGTGACTCAATAACCCCGACCGTACCGAGTACGCGCCTGCTCCTGGGTTAAAACATGTTGAAGTCTTTTCACTTTAAATATTAAAAATAATACAATTATTCTTCATCGATATTTTATATTATTGATCATTATTGAACATCAGTGGCGCACACAAGGGGGTCTGGACCCCCCAAGCCCTTGATTTTTTTCCGATTGATTATAATTCTAAGTTTATAGTACGCAAAATTTAGTTAAGTATTTGTTATTAATGATTAATTTTATTAGTTAATGCTAATTATTTATTCAAGAATTAGTTTTTTACTGTGTTTTGTTCCCGAAAATCGACAAAATCAAAAGGAACCTGATACAAGATTGGTGAACTTTCGACCCCGGACCCCCCTTTGAAAAATTCCTGTGTGCGCTACTGTTTAACATCAATTATAAATGCTAATTCTGTGAGGCTTAAATTACAATTCGCTTAAAACTAATTATAATTTGAGCAACGATTTAAAAAAAAATCATTTTACGTTTTTGTAAACATTGTCGAGCACTTGGCTTTGCTTCCCTTACAATTCAGCTATTATATCAATAATGCTTTATTTTCTTATAAATGAACTCGAGCAAAGAGCGGGCACTTCAGCCGGTATACTTTTAATGTATCAGTGCTGCACAGAATATTTTATAACTAATTAATTAATACTAAATTAAGAACAAGTTTAATAAGTATTAATGACGTCCATGAGCTTGTCTTTGAAAGCAAAGTTTTTATAAGGAATGCTTATGATTAGAAATTGACCCTCTGAGTTCTTTTTCTATATTTAGCAGATATCTATATTTTGTCTTCTAAGCAGCTACCACATCTTGTAATATGTTCAATTTAAAAATTAGAGAAAGGAAAAATAACATAATAGTTATCCTATTATTTTATTTATTTATTTGTTTTGCTTAAAAGTAGTATACAAAATTTTTAATACTTATGTTACTAATTTGTATGGTTTATAATTAAGATCGCCTATTGTAACTTTAGCGTCAAAGTGCATTATTATTGCATTCAGTACATTATTAATGTATAAGGGGGCGCGAAAAAAAATTGTGATCGCGGGGGCGCCAGTATTGAAAGTTTGAGAAGCACTGGCTTACGAGAAAAATATGATGGTTTATGATGAGGCTCCGTTATATTTCTGTGCTTTTGTATGTATGTGATTGGCTATAATTTTGCATGTGAGATTGGCTGGATACCTCAGTCACTGGATCAGCCGTGGGGCTCCGTTCCTATGGCTATAACGATCACCAGATCTCACTCAGCTTGATTTTTTCCTATGGGACAATCTCAAGGAATTGGTGTTTTAAGACGCAGTGACAAAACAAATGGAATTATTTACTCGTTAGCATACTTCTTGTATTTCGGTCGACAGTGCGCTATTGCAACGTGTGCACTCATTTATTCCACGGCGATCTGAAGCATGCCTCTATATGTGCGGATGACACTTTCAACATCTTCTTTTATAAATATGGGGTGTAACGTAGCAGGCCTCCTCGTGGTGCACCCTGGTTAACGCTAAATCTGCTAAATCTACTATATCCGCTCTCCAGAGAACTCCTGGGAAAGATAAAAGGAAAGATCGTCTTTCAATGGGTACCATCCCACTGTGGTCTTTGGGGAAATGAGAGGGCATACTTTTTAGCAAAAAAGGGAACGGGTATCCTTCAGAACTTTCGCAGAGACCTGACACTTCATTCTGCCAAACTGGAAATTAAAAGGATTTTTAGGGAATCATTTCGCCTTACAGCTTCTCGTGTTGCTCGTGATAAGCCTTGGAGTACACTATGTAAGAAATCCCACGGTATTCCAAGTTCTCCTCGTGCTGCTGCTGTGGCTAAATTTAGACTTTTAACCGGACATGACTGCCTTTATGCTCATCTGTTTTGTTTTAACTTAGTGACTTCACCTATCTGCGTTTTGTGTGACACTGGACAAGACATGACTGCCGCTCATTTGGACGAGGGCTCTGCACTGAATGATCTTAATTGCATTGTAAAAAGGTATTGGAGAGCCCGTTGCCTAATGACCTGATGGTCAATGGCCTGGCATTTGTAAAATAAATAAAATCTTTTATAAATATTAGCAAATATTACTGTTTATGTGTGCAATACGGCTGTGACGTCATGCTTTGTTTTTTGCATTTTTTTCGTAAGCTATGGACCGTACAGATATAGATAGATCTTTGAACATTTTTCTGGCACTCTCAATGTATGAAGCAATAAGTACTTTTGTTTCTGAAATGGTACATGGTTCCTTTATCCTCATAGTATAAAAGTTAGGAAAATAAGTTGTGAACTCAGATATTGTCTTGATTGTCAATTGAATACGATTTAAAATTACAATTACTATAATCAGGAACCCTTGGCCCTCCATAAAATGGTATTATTGATTCAGATCTAACGAAGTTTACAATTTTATATTTAATTATGTGAATTATATATACATACGCTTAAAAAGAAATTCTATTTTTATGTCAGTTTATGCATATATGAATACCCAGCTGGGTGGCATAGTTGATTAGGAATAGTTGATGTAATTCGAAACGATCGCAATTTATAATTTGAGTTGTAACTTTTATATTTCCCCTTACTTATATATAACCTTTTAATTAATTAATGCTTTTACAAAGCAGCTTAACTGATTTAAGCGTTAGTAGAACAGAACTCAGCAATCCAAATTGAAAAAAAACATGACTTAAAAGAAATTTGTATGTATAGTATTTTTTTATTCTTATTCCTCAAAGTTTTTACAATGAAACATGTTTGTGTGCGGTAAGTAGGTTGCAAAAAATAATTAACAAAAATCATTTAAAAAATTCGCATAACAAATTCATAAAAATTGGTTTTATTGTAATTGATATGCATCGTCACTGAATGGAATATTTGTATCAAGTAAGGAGAGGGATTTTTTGATTGTAGCTTTTTAGTTGATTATATAACTGAAATTACCATAAGTATGATTTATTTGTATTTTTATTTTCTTATCTGGCGTCTGATTTTTGAAATATTTAATCCGTTACGTGTTTGTTAAAAATTGCATTTAATAGTATTATAATTTTTTAAAAACAATGTGTTATTTATCTTAGTGCAACAAGGTGTGATAGTTAAATTCGCGGACAGGGCATGCCCCAAGCGGAAGGCTTGATGTGAAGAAGTGAAATGAAATATTGTTTATCTAGATCCTTCTGGGGCTGGTGGCACGTTATTCCATTCCTCTATCTAAATCAGTTTATTTTATTTTATTTTATTTTTATTTATTTATTTTTTATCCTAGTTTGATGAAGACATTGCCGAGTCGAAGCGCCGCAATCATGATAAAGTTAAAAATCGAGCTGCGCATACACTTGAAATTCCTCGTGAAATAAAAAACAAACTACAAATTAATGTTTTAATGTGTTAAGGGAAGTGCTTGGAGATAATTGCTTTTCACGTGGTCAAATTTTTTATTTTCAAAAGGTCGGGAGGCTTTTGAAGAAGGTTCTGGTCGACCTGTGTCATTAAGAACTGATGAAACATTTTACAAAAATTAATGAAATAGCTCAAAAAGACCGCCGTTTGGATATTCGGATGATGTCAAATATTATGAACATTGGCAAACAATAAGAAATATTTTAGCTGAGAATTTGCATATGGCGAAAGTTTGTGCTAAACTAGTACAGAAACACTTGAACAAGACAACGCCTCGGTGCACATTGCGCTCTCTCTAAAACAGTTTTCGGGGTGCAAAGGTATTATTATTGATTTGAGCATCCCCCGTACTCACAAGATCTCACACAATACGATTTAAATCTATTTCTTAAAGGGAAAAATGCATTAAAGGGAACACATTTTCAATCTGTTGATGAGGTGAAGGAAAAAATGGTAGACTTACTGGAGATAATGACACCTAATGAGATACAGCACTGCTTTGAACGGTGGAAAACTCGTATGCAGCTATATATTGATACAGAAGCGGAGTATGTTGACGAGGAGTAAAAGTTATTTGTACACTGTTTTCAATAAAACTAATATTTTAGACTAATCCAGTTATTTAATTGTCACTGTGGTATTATCTTTAATTTTATTAAGTTAAAATGTTACATTGTATTTGTTATATCAATAATGTCATTATTTATTATGTTAGTCTGTTTTTGTATCGTTTACCACCAAATTATACTGAATATTAGTGATAAAAGTCTTCTCAGAGTCGCAATTTTTCCCAAGTAAATAACTAAATTCTTAATAAGAAAATTGAAACATCCTTACCCTCGGTAGGACTTAAAACAAATTAAAGATAAGAAAATTATGATCTTGTATTCGCTTTGAAGCGATGTTTTAAACAACCGTTATTTTTAAGAAAATTTTACTGATTAACAATGTGAAACTATGCCTAAAAATTAATTTAAACTCTTACATTTTTCTATTTTTTCCAATTTTCAATGACATGATTTCACAATTTAGAAGTGTATAGAAAAAATCAGAATTAAAATTAAACACCAATATATAAGCCGTTGATGAATATTGTTGACCATTACAGTTATCAATCAGAGCTACCTACTTTTAAAACCCTTTGTTCGGCTCGGATGTAGTCCAATCTGGACGTCCAATTTTCAATGATTTTTTCCAACATTTGTGGCCGTATATCGGCAATAACACGGCAAATGTTGTCTTCCAAATGGTCAAGCGTTTGTGGCTTATCTGCATAGACCAATGACTTTACATAGTCCCACAAAAAATAGTCTAGCGGTGTTAAATCACAAGATCTTGGAGGCCAATTCACAGGTCCAAAACGTAAAATTAGGCGGTCACCCAACGTGTCTTTTAATAAATCGATTGTGGCACGAGCTGTGTGACATGTTGTGCCGTCTTGTTGGAACCACAGCTCCTGGACATCATGATTGTTCAATTCAGGAATGAAAAGGTTAGTAATCATGGCTCTATACCGATCACCATTGACTGTAACGTTGTGGCCTTCATCGTTTTTGAAGAAGTACGGACCAATGATTCCACCAGCCCATAAAGCGCACCAAACAGTCAGTTTTTCTGGATGTAACGGTGTTTCGACATACACTTGTGGATTAGCTTCACTCCAAATGCGGCAGTTTTGTTTGTTGACGTAGCCATTCAACCAAAAGTGCGCTTCATCGCTAAACAAAATTCGCTTATGAAAATCGCGCGACCATTATTTTCGAAATAAAATTGCACAATTTGAAAGCGTTGTTCAGGCGTGAGTCTATTCATGATGAATTGCCAAACCAAACTGAGAATAAATCACTTGACAGCTGTTAAATCGGTCGCCATCTTGGAAAGTAATGCCAACTTGAACTTCTATACCTGGAAAAAAAACACTCTGTATATATAAGTTGATGGATTGCTGAAGTATCTGCTTCCCGCAGGGAAGCTCAAACTCCCCTTTCACGAATAACTGGGTGGATACATGGGTTCAGCTTTTCTCTTAGCCCTTTGCTGCATAATTGTAAAATAATTAAGTGAGAAAAATAGGATGATTTAAAATCATTAGAAAATTAGAAGTTACTATGAGTGTAGTTAAATTAGAATTTAGGAATGTGTGAAACCATCCAAAGTAAAGGAGATAGTACACATCATAATCAAACTTCTTTTCCTCAGCATGATCTCGCAATAACAGAAGAAAGTCTACCACTGTCCATCACTCATATAGCCATTTGGAAGTGGTTCCCATTTAGTCATCTTCAGATCTTTGGTTAAAAGGGCTAATAAAAAAATATATATTAACGTTATAAATACATCTCGTAACCTCTTCAGACCTAAGTTACTCATACGTGTACTTGTGGTTTTAACTTTAAGGTATCCGAACACGTTGAAAATGACGAAATTCGGTCACGACAGATATTTTTGTTTTCTCTTTTATTGAATAGAGCCATCTTTTGGCTTTACAAAACATATTTTGTTTTGTTTCTACTATACCTAAAGGCCAAGCTACAATCAATTTTATTAAGTTTGAAAAACCGGAAGTGGGTCTTTGATCTACCAGAAGTGGGCATTTAAATTACTCGAAATCTATCAAGCCGAGTCTGATTACTCAAAATATTACATATGTATTTCTATAAAACCTTTTGAACCTGATATTTATGCTATTTTCTAGAGAATGTACTAAAATATTGCTTATTGTATGAATATTTTTTGAGTTAGGGCTTCTTATTTAAATAATGGTCTCATAAAGAATGTGAATTTTCTTATAATGTTTACTCAATCAACTCTAAAATTTTCAAATTTTAATAAAACATTAAAATTTTGGTACATTCTCTAGATAAATGCATCTAGATTGTTTTGGTAATATTTTTACTAATATAAGTTTATTACTTTTTTCTTTAATTGCTTTGAAGTTTTACAAAAATGTTGCTAAAATTTCACTTATAATTGTAATTTCTGTGAAATTTAGGCAATTTATTTTAAATACTGTTAGTTAAATATTAGTATTTATTGGTATTGATTCCTATAAAAAAGCCTTTATAATGTTTAAATATGTTATTTTGTTAAAAAGTGCTCCGAACGTGTTCGGATACCTTAAATCTTATTAACGGATGAAAGCAATCAATTGAGATTGAAGGTTATATTTTGTGCACGCCCGTGCTTTTTAGTTTTACCAAAAGATGGTGGTATTTGTATTTTTTTTCCTGGAGACTTTTAACACACAAAGTAGCAATAGTCGACTCGACGAGAAATTGAAAAACTAAGCATTTTTTAATGTAAAAGTAAAACGTTTGAACTTAATATTTTTTATTCGATGATTACCAAGAGTCGATGGAACATATAATTATCCTACTTTTAACAGTTGTAGTATTCTAATTAGAAATAATTTCAGAGTGGCACATTTGTGTGCCTATGGTTGTAATTTAGTTCCAGGTTCAAATAACATTCAAACTGAAATTTTGTGCGAAATATTATTTTTTATGACAATGATGTTCTTATTTTGCTGATTCATAGTATATACTTAATTTTAAGTAAGAAAATATATATCATGCGGTCTACATTCTCGTCAACAATTTTAAAAATTTAGAAATACATAAAATTTACATCGAAATTTGTTTTCATCTTGTTATATTTCGTGCCAATTCGAGATTGGTCTATTTATAACTGGCCATAAATTTTAAATCCACGTTTTATTTATGCACATATATATTTTAAGAAACTTATTATAATTACAGTTACATTTTATTATTTGAAATATTTAACTTGGAAAGAAATAGAGGAAATTATGAGTCAAAGTGATTGTATTTCTGAGATGATTCAAGTGAAGGGAATTCTTAAGATGCAGTTTCGCCTGATGAGGCTGCTGTATTTGTTGAAAATGAAGATGAAATGGGTATAAATGACACTACTGAGGTATAACACTAAATATTACAATGAACATCTGTAAAGAAAACGCTGGAACCACAACTTTTTCGATGTTCGATATGACAAAATCGGACATTTGCCTCGATTTATGACAGACAAGTATGCATCAAAATGTAGTCAGAAGACTTCAAATCTAGAATTCGTGTTTTATGTACTACATGTAATATTTTTTGTATCTTTGTTTACAAAAAACATATTGCTTTGATAAATTTCTTTCGAAAATTTAATTATTATGCACTTTTTTCCGTTTTTAAAGAAGATTTATTAAAATAAATGTAAATAAAAAACAATTGGATTGATTTTTTTATTGTTACAGTTTAGATCTGAGGAGCACATATGTGTGCCTCTCTCTCTCAGCATAACAAAACTACTTATAAAAACTTTACTTTTTCCTTGCATTTGTATTTCTGGATATGCAAGTAGAAATATCCCAGCACCTAAAAATTATTTTTTCCATTTAAAATATGTCAGGTTTGAAGAGGTTAAATTAGAAAATCAAACGAGCTATTAATAAGCATTTTATTTTATTTATTTTAATCTCAAGTTTTTGGAACCATATTTTATGCGATCATCTGTTTCCCTCAATATATTTCTCATTAACTAAAAATATTCTGAAAGTAATTGAATGGTATTCTTATTTGTACTTGATAAGTAACACGTGATCTATAGTTACGCGATTTTTGCTATCATATTATGAATAACTATTTTTATTTTATATTTATCAAGTTTCTTTCTCATACTCCGTTGGTACCATCGTGAACTTTTAAATCCGTGAATCTAACAAAGAATGCATTCAGAAGCAAATAAAAATGAAATAAAGTATCACATTCTCTTAGAAATTTAGAAATATATAACTTGTACATGTAACATTCTCTACAGTTTTTCTTTTATCTAATGCTAGAAATTCTTCCATTAAGTCACTTTCCTCTTTTAAATTTTAAGCACGTTGTGCATTTACATAAAACAAGAAGCTTTTTTTTTTTTTTATTTTAGCCTTACAATAAAAGTAATGTAAAAAAACGAGAGCAAACAACGACTTTATGAAATTGTTTTCCAAGTTTATTATTATTTTTTTCAGTTTCAAAATTTGCTTTCTCTTTTATTCATTTCTACAAAAATTATTTATTAGTTTTACTTAAAAATTTCTATTTGAAGCAAAATGCTATTCAAGACTGTTATAACAGGGAATTTTTTTCGAGAAAACTAAATAATTAAATTCGGAGAAAAATACAGTTAAGGTGAATAATATGCAGTTTGAATGTATGTAAAAATAATATGTTACTGTACGACTATTTTTCAACAATTTTATTCAGAGTGCAATAACAGGAAGGTTTTGCAAATTTTTTTAAAAGATATACTTGTTAATCAAGGTAAGATTTAATTTGACTGAAAATATGTTGAGTTTTTTTTTTTTTTTTTACTTCAAAACATGTTTTTGCATATTATTGATAGCATTTGTTTCGATAACAGATTATTCAGCTTTGTCTTAACACAATATTTTCAACGTGTTTTTTTTTAAACACAAAACATTTATACTCAAAATAATAATAGCATAAACTTAAGTTTGAAATCAGAAGTTTGCACATAAAATTTAATTTTTTCTTAGTTTTAAATCAGCAGTTTAGCTAGTTTGAGTTTTGTGTATTGCGTGACTTTAAAATACTTAAATGTACGAGTAGTTTGAGGCACGTCATATTTATTTCATTGTGTGGTCAACAGTGGCGTAACGTACACCCCCGCATCGTGGGGACCCAGGGTTCTAAGGGGCCCAAAGCCTG
Source organism: Trichonephila clavipes (assembly GCA_019973935.1). Taxonomy (NCBI): domain Eukaryota; kingdom Metazoa; phylum Arthropoda; class Arachnida; order Araneae; family Nephilidae; genus Trichonephila; species Trichonephila clavipes. Next base: position 256,252 of record BMAU01019514.1, on the reverse strand, counting down.
ACTGACGAAAGTGCCTACCCTTTGTAAAATTCAACGTGGGGGCACAAAACCTGACTTTGCAGGGGGCCCCAAATGTTCTCCGTTACGCCACTGGTGGTCAATTTTACTAACTTAAATTACCAATCAAATCTCATATTTTTTATTGAAATAGAATTTGTAATAAAATTAAAATATATAGAATATTGGTATAATGAAAGGAAAAATTATCAAAGCTTTCAGATTCTTTTTTTAACTTCATTTATATATATATATATATACTATCATTTATATATATATATATATATATATATATATATATATATATATATATATATAAACCACAGCTAAATTATTTACTACTTTAACTAAATTATACTTCTTATACTTTCCAAAGTTATGAAACATTGCAAAGTTGTTTGCTTGAAGCCTCTTGTGCTTCTTTTTATTTCAAAGGAATTTGTGAAATAGATTGTTATAGTAATTTTCTGATTCAATTCTTACTATTAGCTCCCACTCTCTATTTATTTATTTATCTTGGTGTAATTTTCAATCGTTAATAAAATACATTTTAAAGCGCCCAATTGAGCTGAAATTTTATATACATCATTATTTTGGATGACAATACAATAATTTAACTATAGTTAATAAAATTAATTAAAACGAATTATTCAAAGAATTACAAATACAGCCACGTTGACATCCTTTTTGGCGACTTAGCGACCCTTTTGGTGACTTGCGTCAAAACTTGAAAAGGTTTTTTACTCCCATTTTAAAGTGCTCATTTAAGCTGAAATCTTCTATACTCTATTGTTTTGGGTAAAAATACGATAATTTAATTATAATTAATTAAAATTAATTGAATGAAACTAATTACTTAAGGAATTACAGATACAACCACGTTGGTTTCATTTTTAGCGACTTGGGTGAAAACTAAAAGATTTTTTTTCTCGTATTTTAAAGCATTCAGTTGAACTGAAATTTTATATACACGATTATTTCGGATGACAATACGATACTTTAATGATAAATAATAAAAATAGCCAACACTGATTCAGTCCTATGTATATTCATATTTATATTAATTGTAACTATTTAATAAAAAGCAGCTAAAATATAATTTTTCCTTGTTGATCTAAGTAGAAATTGACTCAAAATTTTTTTTATATATTACTTGTATCTTAACTGTAAGAGAAGAGTTTATGGTATGAGTTTCATTTAAAAGGAAAGTGCAGAATAAACATATATCCTTGTATGTCTTACAAAATTTCTCTCGGAAATAGCGTTTCATTTATTATGCTTACAAATATTTGTTGTTATTTACGATTTGTCGAAGAGACCTCTGATGACTTACTTTGTTCCTCAATCCATATCCATATCTTTCGGCAGTTTCCCTTCCCCCAATGCTACAGACCAATATTTCCGCTCATATCTCCATGATAAATACCAGGACAGGCAGTCGTATTAAACCATTAACAAAGACACCTTTTGCATTCCGTGAACTGGTGGGGTAATATTCATTACCAGAGCCTGATGGTTCCGTTGCTGTCGCATAAGGCTGCTTGAAATTGCCCTCACAGGAAGTCTGCTAGCTCAGGCACGCGAAGTATAATTAGAGTAGTTAATCATCGTTTTGAATTGATTCGAATTCCTGTCTCCTTTGGCAGTTAGGGGACGGGGAAGCTCCAGCGTTTCGTTGCGTGATTTTCCTCGCCATTAGGACATGAGCGGCTCATTCGCTTGGAAAACGATGAAACTCAATATGAATTATGCGCGTAACTTATCGTAGAAGGTAAGTTCGGTCATTTCATCTATTGTGCACGAAACAGTCGCATCGTTGAGACGTTTCGCGTTCCGTATTCTTCTGTTACGTAAATCATGCTCTCTGTGTAAATTATGATATGGATATTTTTCCGCTAGGGGATTAGTGTTAAATATTCGTATGATTATATTCTCAGATATATAGGGGGAACCAAAAGCCTTGCCCTGATTATATTTATTGTTCTCAAACTATTATAATCAGGCATATGTTTGTTTGGATATATTCCAAGTACTTTTGGGAATTTTTTTAAAGACCATTGACTTCAGCAAATTTCTACGTTTTTCCTCCTTGGTAGCTCGAAGAATGTAAAAGTGGTATTCCAGTTCCCGCCAAGTGTTCCTTAGAAAGCCTTGCTCTTTAAAAGCATGCAACCTAAGCCTTTTATAGAGAATTCTTATCAAATTTATTTGCAATATTTGAAGTTTATAAGAACGTTGAAATTCACACTGAACATTAAAGGGCGATTTCGTTTCGTAAAACCAAAGCACAGATTGGGCTTTATTTTGAATCCATGCAAAAAATTATGTCTTCCTTACAAATGCTCCCCTAAGTTACTCTTGAAGGAGTATGCACGCTATCTACTATACAAGAAAAAGGTTCTAAAAGTGACTTAGCCAATATTACAAAAAAAAAAAAAAACATTATTATACTAACACTAGAATATCATTCGTTGTCGATTGAACTCCAGAGATTGTTCATTCTGTTCCCCTTTTCGCATTTTAGCAGGGAATTTGAAAATTTTTCTTAACTTTTTAAATAACTTTCCATGATGACTACACAGAAAAAGGTATTGTGGTTCTAGGTTGATTAGGATAGATTTTACAACTAAATATACCTAGAACATTCGCTGGTGTCGTATCCACACCAAGGCAATTTATCATTGTAAACAGCTGTTGTTCAGCGAAAGATAGTACACTAAGTTGATACAATTAGTGAAATAAATTTCTGGAAATAATATCGCACATTTATTTGACCTTGAATGCAGCGTTATTGGGTTCACGGCGGAAATGAGTCAAATATACTAAAATCACTGTGTTTAAGTGTTCCGATACACAGCATTTGCTTATTTGCTATTAAGTTCAGATAACATAAGTGCAAGAAATTTGAAAAATCAGGTAAAATTTGAATTCAAAGGAATTCCAAATTCCCTAGAACGCTAAAAATGCAAAATTAAAGAGTGCAATGTGGAAATGCAACACAAAAATATGTGTCTGTAGCGTGAAAATGATGTGCGGAAAATAAATAGGAAAATTTAAATATCACTGTATTCATTTCAGATGAAGTATGAACAAAACAATAAATAAGGACTTAAAAACTAGCATTCTCATAAAAACTACGATTTAGCTTATTATACTAATATTTGTGAATATTATTGTTTTTTCCATTTTACAAGATTAAGTAATTTGTTTTGTTACAGTTTTTCTTATAACTGTACATGATAATTACATAAAATAATATTAAAAATTCTTAAAACTAAACCTAGCTGAACAGTAGTCCAGCAATTATTTAGTTATTACAATAATTTTATGTATTTTATATATAATGGTGTCGAAACGACACTGGCAGACGTTTGAGGGTAATAAAATTCCCTGACCTTCTAGTGTTAAACAGTTATTTAATCAGGGCAAGACTTTTGTTTCAGCCTACATAGCATATTGAAATCAAGAACCCAACTAAATCCAAATGTAATATGTTTAGGGTGGTGATATCGCTTCACTATTGTGATTATTTCGATGATTGATCATAAAATACTTTCCAACCAAATAAACTATCACTTCTGAAGCTGATAATATCTTAAAGAATTTTTCAATGGAAATAGATGTCATAAATATTAAGTAAAAACCATCAAAAATATTGCACCAAGTTAAATAATAAAGTTAAGGAACTAAAAATCGGTATTTATCGGTTGCAAGGATCACATGGAGAGGGAAGTGAGAATGTCCAAAGGAACCGAGCTGACCTGAAAAGGGCTTAGAGCTACAAACAGATCCCTCAGGAAACATTCACTCCCACGTCCAGACTTTATTGAAAAAAAATCAAAGTTTACATTTTATAAACATTAGAAGACAGTAAAATGACAAAATGAATATTTAAAGGTAACTGCACTATATACATACATGTGCTTGATCGTAATATAAATATACAAAGCAAATATAATAAAAATAATAATAACATAAGGAGAGTATAAGAGATTGAAGAAAGAATATATATATATATATATATATATATATATATTCAACTTTCTCACAAATTAAAAAAAATAATAATAATAAAATTATCCAATACACAAATGTACCAAACAGACCAAAAGAAAAAAAAAGAGAATGAAAGACAGGAACAAAAATAATTAAAAAAATAATAAAAAAAATTAATAAATATAAAATGGTTTTTTTAAAAAAAATCATATTTCCAGTTGGCGCCAATCAAATACAGCAACTAGTAGAAAATGTGCCAAACCTGTTACACACACACACATCAATGTATTTTTAGCGAATGTATCTAATCGGATAACATCGCCAAAGTTCGCGTTGGCTACAATTCGGAAAATCAATCACTAAAACCGATAAGTATAAAAAAAATAAGTAAGTGTTAATTTGGTTTGTTTGATGAAAAAATTTTAATGTATATTCAAATTTAGTTTTAAACGAATATTATTTTTAAAAAATTAAAGAACAAAATGTGCTTTCTTTCCCCAGCTGGGTTGTAATTAATATGTCGGCGTTGCAACAGAAGCTTTGCTTTCACTAGATCTTTTTATTCAAGAAGAGTCAATATATTGCAAAATATTTTTCATTGAATAGAAATTAAAAATAGAAAGGTGAAGAAAGTAGGAAACGTTGAAACAATGGCACCTTTTTCTAAACCTCATATCTCACAATAAATAAAGGAATGCAGATATTATAAATTTGCAGACGAAAAATAACAGAAACATATACTACAAAGATTACAATTCCCGCATAACAAAACTTGTTCAAGCTTTTGTACAAAATGCAAGGCACGGAATAATAAAACTAAGAAATAACAATACCCAACCTTTTGTCCCTGTTTAATAATATTCTGAAAACATTTTATTAATTCCTATTCATCAGGTATTTTCAAATAATTAGTGTTAAAAAATTCCTTTATTGATATTATTATATTGATAGTTTGTTGAATGTTTGTTAGTGATTATCTTTGTGTTAGCTGGAAAAGAATTTTGTTCTCTAGATTGACAATTGTTATTTCTAAGCATAGTTAAAACTAAAACTAATAAATGGTATAGTTATATAAGTAGCTGTACAAATACAATGGAACATTTTATTTAGACAATCTTTATATCTTGAACCACTCTCTAAATTCCCTTTATTTTCATAGCCTGAAAACGACCACTGTGGCAATTAAATAATCAGATTAGTCTGAAAAATTAACTTTGTTGAAAACAATGTACAAATAAATATCTTTTAACCTCCTTCAGCATACTATCTTTTCCTATCAACACATAGCTGTATACGAACTTTCCACCGTTCAAAACAGTGCTGTGGCTCTTTATCCAGGTTGATACAGTTTCTCGAAATATCCAAGTTATTGATTCCAATAGTTTTGAATGTATGAACATAAATTTATCTAAATTGCATATAAATAAGTATTCTGGAAATTATTCTGAATGGTTAGATTTTTATAATTTATTTGAAAGCTCTATTCATAATAACAATAGACTAAGCAAATTTGATAAATTTAATTATTTAAAATCATATTTGTGTGGTAATGCGCTTGCTTGCATTAATGGATTTCCGATTTCTGATGATAATTATGATAGAGCTCTTGATTTATTAAAAGATAGATTTGGAAAAAGTGTCCCCAACTTCAGTAAGGCTGCCGTTTTTTCCTTCATCTCATCAACAGATAAAAAATTTGTTCTCTTTTATGCATTTTTCACTTTCAGAAACAAATAGAAATCAGATGGGGTGAGATCTTTTAAATACGGTAGATGATCGAGCTCAGTAATGTGTTTGTCCACAGATAACTGTTTTACAGAGACTGCAAAGTGCATTTGGGTGTTGTTTTGATCAAGCGTTTCGGTACCAGTTTTGCGTAAACTTTCACCGTGTACAAATTCTGGGCCAAAAGTTTTTTTACTGTCTCTCTGTCAATGTTCGTAATATCTGACATCACCCAAACACTTAAACGTTGGTCTTTGCGGACGATTTCATTAATTTTTCTTAAAAGTTTTCATCACACACAGTTCTTGATGACGCAGGTCGACCAGAAAGCTTATCATCTTTAAAAATCTTCCGATCTTACGAAAATCGTTTGTGCCACTAAAAAAATTGACCACGTGAAATGCAGTATCTCCAAATACTTCTTTTAAGAATTTAAAACATTAAGTTGGAGTTTTTTTTATTTCACGAAGAATTTTAAATGTATGCGCAGCTTGCTTTTAAAGTTTATCATGATCGCGGCGTTTCAACACAACAATTTTTTACTCAAACAAGGATAAAAAACAAACTGAACTAGATAGAGTGAGGCAATAACGTGCCATCAGCCCCCAGAAGGATCAAGGTCAACTATATTTCATTTTTACCCCTTCACACCAAGCCTAACGCCTAGACATGCGTAATCCGGGAATTTAGTTGCCACAACTTGTACGACATTTTGTCTAATAATTTAACTTCTTTGATTTGATCTGCTAATTTCTTTTCTCCACAGAAGCAGATGACAATTACTTTGCTTCTCTCTCTTTTTTTCTCATTATATATATATATATATATATATATATATATATATATATATATATATATATATATATATATATATATATATATAATCTTTTTATTTTTCTCCATTATTTTTTCCTCTCTACTTTATTATAGATATTGTTTCATTATTTCCTCTACTTCGCTAAGGCCGTGGTAGCCTAGTAGTCATTGTATCGGATCGTGGCTGGCTTGTCACGAGTTCCAGCCCAGTACCACTAAAGACCGCCGTGTAGGGGAGCGGTGCACGTTAAATCTGTCGAGTGCTCAAACGTCCTCCCGTCGGTGGGGTGTGGAAGTTAGGAGAGGGACTGCCAGCTCAGGTGTCGTCCTCTTCACTTGGCCGTAATTCAAAATTACGAGGTCCATCGCCAAAGGCACTCGTGTAGCTGAACAGTGCTACGTTAATTTTCACTCACTCCTCTACTACGTTATTGCATTATATAGTACGTAATGATGTTATATGATGTTCAGGGTGATTCATAAAGAAGTATACAGTTTCAAGGCTCTAAAGAGTGTTTTTTTCCAGGTATAGAAGTTTAAGTTGGCATTACTTTTCAAGATGGCGACCGATTTAACAGATGTCAAGTGATTTATTCTCAGTTTGGTTTGGCAATTCATCAAAACGATCATCAAGCAAGGCGTAGATTCGTCGAATGGGCCCAAAACGAGATTGCCGTTGTTCCCGATTTTCATCAGCGATTTTTGTTTAGCGATGAAGCGCACTTCTGGTTGAATGGCTACGTCAACAAACAAAACTACCGCATTTGGAGTGAAGCTAATCCATAAGTGTATGTCAAAATACCGTTACATCCAGAAAAACTGACTGTTTGGTGCGCTTAATGGGCTGGTGGAATCCTTCTTCAAAAACGATGAAGGCCACAACGTTACAGTCAATGGTGATCGGTATAGAGCCATGATTACTAACTTTTCATTCCTGAATTGAACAATCATGATGTCCAGGAGCTGTGGTTCCAACAAGACGGCGCAACATGTCACACAGCTCGTGCCACAATCGATTTATTGAAAGACACGTTTGGTGACCACCTAATTTCACGTTTTGGACCTGTGAATTGGCCTCTAAGATCTTGTGATTTAACACCGCTAGACTATTTTCTGTGGGGCTATGTAAAGTCAATGGTCTATGCGGATAAGCCACAAACGCTTGACTATTTGGAAGACAACATTCGCCGTGTTATTGCCGATATACGGCCACAAATATTGGAAAAAGTCATAGAAAATTGGACGTCCAGATCCGTCCAATCCTACATCCGAGCCAGCCGTGGCAGTCCTATGCCAGAAATCATATTTAAAATGTAATGCCACAAGGGTATCTTTCGAATAAAAAAAATTCATGTCAATCGAATAATACATCGTTGTTTTATTGCAATTTAAAGTTCTATACCTCTAAAAAAACACCCTTTATAAATCAAGAACAATGTAAAGTATTATATGTTTACCGAAATAGAATTGTATGGGATTATTTTAAGTTTTGTTGGAGAAGTTATAGATTCTTTATATTGGAATCCTTAGTCACACGAGATACATTGATCTGGCAATCCTTTTCCGTCTAAATGCGTATCAAGATAGATTATTTATCAAATCGTGCGTGATTATTGATTTGAAACAATGAATTTCCTAATACCCACATGCTATTTGTATTATAAATAAAATTTCAAATGAAAGTAAATTATTTGATTCAAATTAATTATCAAAATGAAGGTATCAAATATAAATGTATTTTTCTAAGTAACCATCTAAGGAAAATAAACATTTTTAAATAAAAGAGTTATATATTTCTCAAATACAGAGCATTCCTTGGGATACGTAAAAGCATGAATTCATAATTTAATTAATTAGTTTTTCTTCTGGTATTTCATCTTATTAAGCTGACAAATTAATTTTCTGAACTTTCAGTTATTTAACATTATTTTTAATTCAACTAATTTCTAGGAAATTAACATTATTTCTAAAAAAAATAAACATTTTTAATCAAATATTTATGCATTTCAAATATAGAACATTTCTCGAGATACGTAAGAGTTTGAATTTTCAATTTAGTTTTTTATTTCTTCTGGTATTTCAACTTACTATCTAAACCGATAAACTAATGTCCTGAACTCTCAGTTATTAAATATTACTTTTAATTCAAACACACATATAAAAAAAGTCTTAAAATAAGTAAATTGTTTTGCTTATTTACACTAGCTGGTACCTTTTTAAAAGCATGCTATGATATACACAAGCAATATTTTAAAAAGTCTAAATATTCAAAAAAACAAATGAAATGTGTTAAACAGTTTAAGACAATCAAATTGTTTCGGTATTTAAAATACTACATAATCTTTAATGTAATTAGACACATCAACCCTTAATGCAATAAGGCAATTTAAAACTCCTAATTACAGAAGCAATTATTATACATTGTGGGGACAATATTAGCCTATTTGAAATGCTTAGTGACAGGTAATTGGAGATATGTTAAACAGTGCGAGTAAAATATAACAATAAGATTGTTTGAAAGATTAGGATTGAATCTTTTAAAATCCCATGACCCGTAAAACCTACTGAGTTACTATAAAGAAACTAAATTATATCATTAATGATACATTCTGTCACTGAATCCATAAAAAAAGGAATTTCCATTCACATTACACGAGGATGAACATCTTAACATTTCTCGTTGTCACATTTTGATCAAACATACATTCAAGGAATATTCCCAATACATCTTTTCCGTCAAGTTAAATTAAGCAGCCCGGTAACGTCAGTTTAAATTAAGCAATCCTGTCCCTTGAGTCATTTTTCCAAATTTTCAGTTACCGTGTCAGAATTTCGCCCCCTCCCCCTCATTCCATTCCATTTCATTCCCTCCATCGCTCCCGTCCGTTCCAGAATCAATGAGTTGTTCGCCGTGAGAAACAATTCGGGACGATCTCGAAATTCAGTTATCGGGAAATCGTTTTATTTATGCTAATGATATTCATATTCGTGTAGTCAGTAATTAAATTTTCGTCCGGTAAAGGACGTGACGTTTCCCTGGTGGTCGCCAAGGAAAGGACTAAATTATCCGATGTTCTCACTTTTGCAAAATTGTGTCCTCAGAAACGGTCGCAGGAGAACTTCCAACTCGAAGGAGCAAACTTGGGCTCAATTAGTTTATGTAATTGAGTGAAAAATGTAATGCTAGTTACCGGTAGACTTTTTAATTACTAATTTGGTCGAGAAAAATTTGCATTTGTAACAATGTTGGTTATCCTTGTTAGTTTCATGTTCTCCTGTAAATGTAATTTGATTTCAAGTTAATATTTCTGTTGAATTTTGAAATTAAAATTTACTGGAAAATTTAAGTGCAATTTAATTGTACACTTATTCACACTATAAATGAAACTTTAAAGTGTAATTACAACACTGTGTTTAATGAAAATGACATTTATTTTGTTTATGATTTAAATAAACGCATTAGTTAATGATCAAAACTATAATTTTTTAATAATTTTCTCACACTTTTAAGATTATGGGAAAGTAGTTTTATCAAAGAAAAAAGAAGAAAAATTGTAGTAAACATTTCGCGCGCGCGCGCGTGCATGTAACTTATTAAATTAATGTTAAGAAATTTTGTGAGGTGCTCTATTGCTTTTATTACGTATTTTATAAAATGATTCTATCCTTAGATTATCTTATTCTTTTGATTCCATGGCTTGCGTTTGTTTCATAACGTTAGTTTAAGAAAATGTATTAAAAATTTTAATTAATTGTCTGCTAGGTATTTTTTTATATATATGTTACCGTGTTAAAGTGTGAAATCCGTTACTTCATAGAATAACTAGGTATTTCATGAAATAACTAGACAAGTCAGTTAATGTATATAAAATTATTGAATTCTATGACATAACTAGGTATTTTATATAGAATAACGATTACTTGATCGTTAAAGTATAAAATGCGGCACTCAAAATTTCTTTGAACCTGTTCTAGCTGCTTTTTTAACCACTTATAGCAGCTTTGCAATACTTGTTCCAAAATAATATTTAATTTAATTCAAATTGTCATCACAGCAATTCTTGCTCTGATAAATAATGAAATAGAAAAAAGCAAAGGTGTTTCATAAAATTAAAATAATATTCTCTTACATTTTTGTTCGAAAAAGTTAACACAATTTTTTATGACACAACAACACAAGTATTTTTTCTTATATATTTTTGCAACATATTTTTTTCTTTTTGTTTAAATAAATTTTGCAATATGAGCAATTATAAATTATTTTATCTACTTTTCCTTTTTATTTATTAATTAATCATTAGCAATAGGGATAAAATGAATTTTTCGAGAGATTTTAGCTATTTGTGATCAATTATTTTATAAAATAACTTTAAATTGTTTATTTTTGGATTTAACGGTCTATCATTAGCTACTTCATTGAATAACCAGTTATTTCATGTGAAATAACAGAATTATACACACACACACACACTTTAAAGGTAACATATATACATTTAGATATGATAAATCTGTATCATCTTATAAGTTACTTTTGTTAATTATAAATCAAGTACACCTCAACCAATCTTTTTGTATATATCAGGTACTTCTATTCTAACTTTGTCGTAAGCTGAAGCCCGGGAATTCCCCTTTTTTACCGACCTACACTCACTTCTACTTGATTTTCTGCTGACGCCTACTGTATACAATGCAGTGGCGTAACGTACAACCGTGCAACCCCCACACCGCAGGAGGGGGGGGGCAACAAAGCCTGAGTGATGCCAAGTACGGAAGATCCAGCTTGGGGCCGAAAACCTGACTTTCCAGGGACGCCCTAATATTCTTCTTTACGCCACTGATACAATGTCTGAACTTTGGGATGCTTTCATTGTGGCCATTAGTTCTTAAAGATTAGTTGGACTCAGTAGCGTAACGTACACCCCCGCATCACAAGGGGAGGCTCAGGATTCTAGAGGAGGGCAAGGCCTATGCTATGTTATAGTTTTGCAATCACTTGTAAGATCCGGTTCGGGGAGTAAAATCTGACTTTGCGCGGATTCCTTAATATTCTAGGTTATACCACTGGTTGGACTTAAGTAAGTATAATAAACTAAGATTACAATTAGTAACTTCTTTTTATTTAAAAAATACTACATTCCAGATCTTCTATTTAGATGCCATTTGAGAAGCCGTCCAAACCGTGTCAAAAGCAGACAGGATTTGATAACCTTGAGAACCTCAAATTCCGAGTCCATGCTTAAAATTCTACTGCTGTGAATTAAAAATGAAAGTCCATCATTAAACTTCTTTTTGAAATAATCTGAATTGTTCAACTATTCCGGTTCTTCAAATTTCAAGAATGTATGTCGTGTATGAAAAAGTTTCTTCGAACATCGTTCTGAAAAATCAGCAAAACTCTTCAACTATCTGGGTTCTGCAAAAGCTACTTTTGTGCTGTGGGGATTCTGGAGCTGCAGATAATACAATAACATTTTTACGATCATTTGCTCATTCTTTTGTGTTGCACTCGGTATAACTGGTATGCGTTTTTAAATTAGGTTTTTATGTCAGCGTTTGATTTGATATATGTATATATATATATATATATATATATATATATATATATATATATATATATATATATATATATTTATGTATATACATATATATATATATTTATGTATATACATATATATACATATATATATATATATATATATATATATATATATATATATATATATATATATATATATATATACATATATATATATATATATGGCCGCGGTAGGCTAGTGGTCAAGGTAACGAACTCGTGGTCAGCGTGTCATGAGTTCGAGCCTAGTACCGCTAAAAGACCCGTCGTTGAGGGAGACGATGCACGTTAAATCTGTCGAGGCTCAAACGTCCTCCCGATAGTGCGGTGTGGAGGTTAAGAGATGGGGGCTCATCTCAGGGGTCGTCCTCGTCACTTGACCATGGCTCAAAATTACGTTAGATCCGTCGCCACAAAAGCCCTCGAGTAGCTGAATAGGGCGAAGTTAATATTCACTCACTCACCCTATTTGTAATACTGCTGAGGCAATTGCGTGTAGGTATATAAACAAATATCACCGAAACAAGGGAAAAAATCAAAACCTCAAAGCTTTGCAAGCCAAATATAGATAAACCTATTCAGTAAATATAATTTGATCCAAATAATTAGGTATAAAAGTAAGTAAATTCATGGCTAAAATATTTTAATGATAAATGTCAAAAACTTACCGTAAAATCCTTTGTATAACGCTTTCCCGTATTTTCAAGTTGCAATTTTTAAATTTCTGAGTATATTCATCATATGACGCGCAACCCTTTTTTAAGAAGCAACGAAGAAACCTGAAATGTACGTGTGCAATTTTTATGTTTTGAAGTCGGTTATTTAAGGCATTATCCCAAGATGAAGAAAAATAGTAAACTGTTAGATCTACAGCCCTTTAAATTCATATGGAACGTCGTTTCTTTTAAATAAACAGTACTTCGATACGTGTAGAAGTCTAATTTTTTTATGCTTATTTCTTTTTTTTTATTTTTATAGCTCTTTTATTTTTATATCCTCCGTATAACACACTCCCTTAAATTTTGATGTTATTTTTTGTGTTAAAAGTGAGAATTGTACTATAATTCCTGAAAATTTATGAATACAAGTAATTACATGAAGAACAATACCTTAACTGAACTGTGAATATATTTCCTTTTATGATAAAGTTGTAGGGAGTTGGAAACCTCTCTCTCTATATATATATATACTGACAGTGTTAAGTTGGCTGTTTTCGATGTACCGTTTTTCAAATTCTGTAACATGTACAACACATTCTTAAAATTTTTCAAACAATTTAAGTTCCCCTTTCTCATTATACTGAAATGAGCTTTTAGCTAATTTTAAAACTTTTTCATAATTTATAAAATATTTTATCAAACAAAGTAAAATTTTTTTGACCCATTTTTCACATAAAAAAATTTGTAAAAAAGAATTTTTTGAGTTTTTTTTTCAAAAAGCTCATGTCAATATATGTTAGTAATCATTATAAATATATCATAAAAAATTTAGATACCTGTGAACAGCAGTTTTTCAGAAAAGGTACATAGAACATCAAAATTTATGTTTTGAGATAAATTGATTTTAATGTATACAGCGAGGCTTCTAATCGGCTAGGAAATAAAAAAAGTAAAAGGCTCAATTTCTAATAAAAGATACATGTTATTGTTTATATCAGACGTTCAACTTTTAAGCAAAAACGAAGCAATTTGTTTACATTCTTCACCATTCAAATGGGGGTGACCCAGTTTCAACGATTATTTAAAAACAGCTTTTAAGGTCTTCTAATTACCCTAGAGGTTAAAGTAAGATATTTTTAGAAAGGCTAAAATCTACGCAGTTCGAAAACGTAAAAATCACAAATTGTCAAAAAAATAAGATTTTATATATAACTTCCCAATACCCCTTAAAAATTGAGTAGAATTTATTTTCTTCTTAGCTGAAAAATATCTTGCACGAACAATAACCAACTTAAGCGTTTTCACACAAAAAATAACTTTTAATGGTAAAGAAATAATACAGCATTTTCATGACCTGGAGAAATATCCTCTAGAGCAGAGATTAATGACTACTGATCTGGTGGACCTACATTGGTCCACGGAAAAAGTTATACTGTCCTCAGAGAATTTTACCAGTCTATGTTAAAAAAATGTTTGATTGGTTCCTATTTTGGTGCACTAACGGCAAACACTTTTGTGGCGAAAAATGTTAAGTAAAGTTCGCCAAGCCATAATTCTTCGAAAACCTACTACTACACGAAATTTCGCTCTGACCATTTACTTTATGTATTTCCTCCATACCTTTTGGGGGCTGCGGTAGCCCAGTGGTTAAGGTATCCAACCATGGCAGGCATTTCATGAGTTCGATCCCAGTACCACTAAAGACCCGCCGTGTAGGGCAGCGATGCACGTTAAATCTGTCGAGAGCTGAAACGTCCTCCCGTTGGTGTGGTGTGGTAGTTAGGAGAGGGGGGTGCCAGCTCAGGTGTCGTCCACGTCACTTGACCATGGTTCAAAATTACGTGGTCCGTCGCCAAAAGCCCTCGTGTAGCTGAACAGTGCGACGTTAATATTAACTCACTCACTCACTCCATACCTTTTGGGCAGCAATCTAAAGTGAAATCAATAGCCTCAACAACCAATAAGAATGCTTGCTCTCATCCGCACCAAGCAATAATGTTTTCAACTGCATTGATGTAATCCTCCGGTGTCCACCACCTTCCCTTTCTGCGTCACAGGTAAAAAATCAAGACTTCTTCGTACCAAAACAAATTTCCATTTTTTTTTCTTTTGCAAGATCATCGTAAAATTATTTTTCAGATAGGGGCCGGAGGGTTACTAGTAGCCCCCTGAATTCAACGTAAATCTCCTCCCTTTCGTACCGTCCGAAAAAAAAAAGCGTCTAATGTCTATCCCCTTCTTTTTTTACATTGAATTGGAATTTTCGCAAGAAAAAAATTTAAAAAGTTTTGCAGAAAGACGATTTCATTCATTTTTAAAATCTGAACTAGAATTGTAAAGAGTTATATAATATGTAATGTGTGTTTACCGTAACTTTCATAATGGTAAAATGGTAGACGAAAATTCCATTTTATTTAAAATAATTTAAACTGGAATTGTTGTTAAAGAAATTAATTATACACACACACACACATATTGTTGTAAAAGAAATCAGTGATTTTTTTCAAATTTTTGTGTTTTATTTTTGTATTTTTGGTCTTTATACAAAATTTGACATTTATTTCATCTTTTTTTTACATTGGCAACAATGCTTTACTCGATTTTCAGATATATTGCCATCTCTCGCAACGACTTCAAATTTGAAAGTCACACTTACGCGTCACATTGACGTGGTTTTAAAATCGTCAACAAAAGGTGTACTAAAATAAGATTTTATTAATTTTTTACACTAATGCCATAAGTTTAGAATCCAAAGTCTATAGTTTTATTTCTGGTTTAAATCGGCTGGATGGCGTGGTTGGTTTGTCGCTGGCCTTCTTTACCCAAGGTTGCGGGTTCGACCCGGCCCAAGTCGGTGGATTTTCATGATGCAGAAAATCGACAGTGGCCATATCATAGGATTATAAGGCATGTAAGAGATCCATAGGGGGTATTCTAGGCAAAATTAAATCCTAGTACGGGTTCGCATCGTCAGAGCTCAGGTGCCTCCCTCTTGAGAGGAAACTGGGTGTCAGAATTACCTGCGGCGATTGGCATCCACCAATATGGCGCCGCACTGAAAAGAGATACCAGTTTTCGTGATGTACTAGGTAGATTGATGAACTCTGTAATAACTGTTCCCAACCTGCCATTAAAAATAATTTTTTTTAAAAAAAATGTGCTTTGACTTTTATTAACATCTTACTCCAAAGCGGTGACTGACGATGAGCCTCATAGTTTTGAGCCTAAGTTAAGGGCTTAAGATATGACACCTGAGTTTTGCACCCCACCAGGTAAACTTCCACACCACTCCAATGTAAAGATCTTTGAGCCTAGACTAGTTTAACAAGCATCAGAGGATCTACACGGCGAATCTTCAGAGGACCAGGAGTCAACAATCCCAGTCACGATTTCACAATTACTCGGATAAAATAGCTATAATTGTGTCTGTCAAAGAATACAAGAAATGCGAGGCAGTGTAATCTTCTATGCAATATTATCTACC